>PVJC01000906.1:0-30958 GCA_004026665.1 Murina feae | reverse complement strand
CCTTGCTATTGCAGATTGCTCCACAGTGAGTGCCAGTGTTGGGCATGTGCCAGCCTCCCTACCTCTCCTCTGGAGGGAGTCCCCTTCCCCCGGGCTCGCGGGGGGCTGCAGCCCAGGCTGGCCCATCATGGTTCCCACCTTCCTGCCTGTGGTGACTGGTCTAGGGCCTGGGTGACATATGGCCCCAGCCAGGCTGGGCTGTGGGCTTCCCCAGGGTCATCCGAACTCACTCAGAAGCAGCAGAGATGTTCGGAGGCAGCTGGGCCCAGAGCAGTCAGAAGGGGTTCCCAGTGTGAGTGACCACAGCATGGGGGGAGGTTGGGCACATCATCTGTGGACCTGGTGGCTTTACTGTGTGAGCTGCTCCCTTTTCACCGAGCTAGCTGGAGCTGGATCTCTCACGGTAAGGAATGGGTCTAGACTAACGCGACAGGATGTGGATCACCTCTCCATTCCGTTTTTTTATCTTTAATTTCTTTATTGGTTAAGGTATTACAAATGTGTCCTCATCCCCCCATTAACCCATTCCGGTTTTTAAAAGTTGTTTCTTAGTTCAGAGCAAGGAAAGACCCGAGAAAAGCATTGTTCGGAGTAGAAAATGCATGTAGGCAGAGCAGCTCAATTATTTTTTTGGTCACAACTGGGGAAACAATGTAAAAGTATTGGGTTCAGATGCTGGCACTGCCATCTGACAGGGTAACCTCAGTTTCTTTGTCTGTAAAATGGGCGTGGAAATAACCACAGCCCACTTCAGCAAACTGTTTTGAGGATGAAGTGGGTGAATGCACACAACGTCCTTACGGTGGTGTGGAGCAGAAGGAGAGCGCTCCCTGACATCAGCCATGGCAACTGCTCTGTTATGGTGCCAGACTTTTACACTTGATCTTAGCCAAAAGGCCGAGAAGCGATGGTGCCAGACTTTTAAAAGTGTAAGAGGAATTGAACATACAACTACCCTATGACCCATCGGTCCCACTCCTGGGAAGAGACCCAGAAGAATAGAAAGTAAGGTCTCAGACAGATTCCTGAGAACCAACCACCCATATTCATAGCAGCAGCATTCACAATGTCACTCACAGCAGCTCACTGGCAGGTGAATGGAGAGAGAGAACATGATATATACATACAAGGGACTGTTGTTATTCAGCCATAGGAAGGGGGTGAATTCTGACATGCGCTAAATGAAATAAGCCAGACACAAAAGGACATATAGTGTAATTACTGTCCATGAGGCACCTAGGATAGCAAATTCATAGACACACAAAGTAGATGGGAGGCTGCCAGGGCGCAAGGGAGGGGAGAATGGGGAGTTATTGGGGAGTTACTGTTTAATGGGTATGACAGAGCTGCGTTTGCGATGATGAGGCAGTTCTGGACATGGATAGTGGTGACCGTGGTACCACATTGGGAATGCACTTAATGCCTCTGAAATGTACACTTAAAAATGATTAAAGTGGTAAGTAATGTGCATGTTCTGTATATTTTACCACACTTTTAAAAAAGCACAAGAGGAGTTAGAGAATATGAATGGGTATGAATATTACATTGAGCTCCTGGACTTTTGTGTACAGGTTGAAGTTAAATCAAAGTGGACACAGTGAATAAACAGGCACAAACCGAAAAAGAAGTGGTGGGGGAGGGGCATAAACCGCCACAGGACACTGCAGGCTGAGATCTGGCATGGCAGGGGCAGGCCACCAGGCCAGAGGGTGAAGAATGAGGGAAAAAGAGAGTCTTTGGTGAGTGTGCGCAGGTCGCTCAGATCTCAGGTCAGATGGCCCAGCCCAGGACTGGAGCCCGTGAGTCACAGCTCAGCCTCCAGTGTGGACAAAGGGATGTGGCAGGGAGGGGCTGGGCTATGACTCAGAGGCCACTGCCGTGGGCTTCCTCCAGGCAGCTCCCGCCCCCTCGGTTCCTGGATCTGCTTCTCCCTGTGGGGTGGAGGCAGGTGTACTTACTTCCTGGGCAGGCCATTGGGAAGGCGCCCCAGCAAACCTGGGAGTTGTCCAGAGTTCTTTGGCAGCTCCTTTGTCGAGAACACAGACAGCAGCTGCATTGATTGAGCACTTGCTGGGCTGCTCCGGGGTGCAGGGCTCTGCACATTTCATGTCCTCGAAGCCTCACTCTCGCCCTATCAGCCGGCCTCATCAGTTTCACTTTACAGCAGAGGAAATGGGCTTGTAAGGGTTAAGCAACTTGCCTAAGGCTACTCAGGTGGCAATAGGCAAGCTGGATTTGAATGTGTTGCTGACTCAGGGGTCTGGACTTGTAACCATACTAATACACACACTCTCTCTCTCACACTCACACTCTAGGGGGATAGACTCCAAAATGTGACTTATCTCTAGGCCATAGGTTTAAAGAGAATTTTAGTAACTTCTCCTTGTGGAAAAAAAAAAAGGGAAAATACAGATAATAATATTTTTGCAACAAAAAGGACATCATTAAGTACAGTTGCAGGGTAGCATTTCAGGTGTTGAAGAGTGGATGACATTAAACAGACCCACTGAGTCCTGAGTTCCTCTCACTGTGCTGGACGCTGGCAGTATGGTAGTGACAGTTCTGTCCAGTGTTCGTAAAACTGTGATGACATTTCAAAACCAGGCCCAGCCCAGCCAGTGTGGCTCAGCAGTTGAGCATCAATTCATAAACCAGGAGGTCAGAGTTGGATTCCTGGTCAGGGCACATACCTGGGTTGCAGGCTTGATCCCCAGTAGGGGGCATATATGAGGCAGCTTATCAGTGATTCTCTCCCATCATTGATGTTTCTCTCTCTTCCTCTCCCTTTCTCTCTCTGAAATCAACTTATACACACACACACACACACACACACACACACTTATATATAATGCATGGTGCTTAAAACAAACAAACAAAAAACCAGGCCGATTGGGAACAAATGATCATAAATGTTACAACAGAGAAAATAGGTACAATGTAGATTGCCCCCTTAGGGGGCAAGTGGTAATCGTCCTTTTCAAAGCTTTCTTTGTTTTTCTGTGTGTAAAGGCCACATGTTTTGTTTTACAGAAAAATCTCTTAAGGTTTTTATTTGAGACGAGAGGCCTGGTGCACAGATTCGTGCACATGGAAAGGAAATTAATTAGAAGGTGACTGGCATGGCAGGACTGGGTGAGATGGGCCAAACATACCCTGGAGCCAACCTCCCGTGGTCTTTCCTCGGCCAGCCACACCTGGGGTGGCACCTGGGCTTGAAGGGCATCTGTGCAGGTGGGGTCCCTCCGCCTGGACTGTGGGGATTGGGCCAAAACCAGCAGTCTGACATCCCCCTGAGGGGTCCTGGAGGACACTCTGAAAGTTGCTGTCGCTCAGCTGTGTTGAGTTTCTACCCCCTGGTGGTCATTGCATGTCCTAGCTACTAGCTGGTTGGCTGGTTGCTTAGGCTTTTATATATATAGATTGTGGGAAATATATAAACTTTTCTTGCTTTACAGTCACTTCTTGATGAATGGGGCAATGTTAAGGACAGGCCTGAAAAGTTAAAGCCTGATAAATATGGGGGAAAGGAAATTTACTTTAGCTAATGATTTAACTCCTGTCTTCTGAAATGTTATCAGCGATGCTAACTTGGTGGCAAAATTGATTCATTTAGGTGGCCTCTCCTCACTTTTTTTCCATCTGTCCTAATGTCAAGAGCAAAAATTATGCACCTACTTTTTGTTCATTACAGTAGGAGACATTCATTCGTTCCTTCACCCAACAAGTATGTATGAGTGGTATGGTGGCTGGGGTTTACCTCACTGGGAGGGCTATAGAAGACATAAGATTAGAAATGAGTTGACCATTGAAGTTGTATGGTGGGCACCTTCTTTCTACTTTTGTATGTGTGTTGGGTGCTGGGGAAGCTTTGGTGGCCAAGACAGACTCAGACTCTGCCCTTCTGGAGTCAACAGACAGACTCTCTCAGGAAACAGATATTAATCAAATAGTCACATGAATGCAAGAAACATTAATTACAGTTGGGATAAGTGCTGAGAAGTCACGAGCAGAGATGCAGAAGTCTGCAGTATAGACCCCGTTCCATCCAGGATTGAAGGATAAACTAAGAGTTCTCAGCTGGAGGTACCACCAAGGGGACAGGTGTGTGTGTGTGTGTGTGTGTGTGTGCGCGCGCACGCGTACATGCATGTGCACACTGCATGGTCAAGGCCTAGAGGAGTCTTTATGTTTCTTTGCCTGCCTGAACCTGCATGGTGTGACAGAAGCATTTTAGGGTAAACCAGTTGACTGACGCTCTTCAGTCCCAGTGTTTTGTACAGGTTCAAGAAGATAACCAAGATCTAGCATATTCCTCCAATGACTTATTCTTTCTTAGAAGAAATTCCCTCCCCCCCTTTTTCTTTTTACCTTCACCTACATTCCCTAAATGCTCCAGCAAGATCCCCATCCCTTCCTTTCTCAGCATGTGAGCATGCTATTCCTCCTATTCAGAATATTTCTCCCTTCTCAGGGCTAGCTCTTCTATGTCATGACTCAGATGTTACAAAGGAGGCCTTTCCTGAGTACTTTTCCCTGTTTACTCTCTTCCCACTTTCTAAAAAATTAATCTTTATTGTTCAGATTATTACAGATGTTCCTCTTTTTTCCCCCCATTTCCCCCCACTTTTTAAAATCCTTACTGGAGGATATGTTTATTGATTTTAGAGAGAGAGGGAAAAGGAGAGAGTGAAATAACGACGTGAGAGAGAAACATTGGTTGCCTCCTGCTTGATCTGGCCAAGGATTGAACCTGCAGCCTTTATGGTGTGTGAGATGACACTCCAACCAACTGAGCCACCCGGATGGGTCTCTTTTGTAAGCAAGCTGTCTCTTCCCGAGGCTCTAAGCGTGGTGACAGCGCTCTATGCCAGGCTCTATGCCTGGTCACACTCAGTGGCCTCCTAGCTCCCAGCCTGTAGATGCAGATAGTGGGCAATCAGCAGATCCGACAACCAGGTGCTATCTTGCATTGTCCCTGTGCATATTCCTACTTGGTAATTTTGCAATTTAAAAGATTTTTACTCATGTACAATTGTCAAAATGGACTTACGGGACGTTGTGGAAACTTCATATGAGATGAGAGTGTTTTGTGTCTGATTTGTGTCTAGAAATTCTCCCAAACAACAGGAACGTTGATATCTGAATTCTGTTGGGCTGCAGGAGGAGATGTGGAATTAGGTGCCTCTGCAGGATTCCGGTAAAGGATGGGAGTGTCTGGGAAGCCACATCTTCCTCTGGGCTGATCAGTCCTTCTTGTGTGTCTAGCTTGTGGTCACATCTGATAGAATTTTTCCCTAAAAGTATACCTCAGCCACCTTTATTTCATACCAGACACACAAAGATGTCAAGGTGAGTTGAGGACCTAAAGGTGGAAGGTAAATCAGTGGAACTTCTAGAAGATAGTAGAGAAGAATATCTGCATGAAATTGGGGTAACCACAGATGTCTTAAACAAAACCCATACAGCACTACCAAAAAGGAAAAAGTCTGTAAGTTGGACTTTGTTAAAAATAAGAACTCTTTATCAAAAGACAGTATTTAGGGAAGGAAAAAGGAAGTCTGGGAGAAGATATTTGAAATACATTATGTCCACCTCATATCCAAAACATATAAAGAACTTCTACAAACCAGTAAGAAACAGACAACCCAATTTTAAAAAGACAAAAGACTTGAGCACACATGTCACCAGAGGATTCCAGATGACCAGTTAGCATATGGAAAGGTACTTAACCTCAGTAGTCATCAGAGAAACACAAATTTAACCATAATGAGATTCCACCAAATGTCTATCTGGAATGGCTAAAAGGAACAAGGCCGATAATAAAAGTGTTGGTGAAGATATGGAGCAACTAAAATTCTCATACACTGCTAGCAGGATATGAATCTGTACGTGTCTGCCAAAATAAAACATACGCCGACCTGTGTCACAGCTACTTCACTCCCGCATATATACCCAAGAGACACGAGTGCATGAGCCCCCAAGGCCTTGTGGGCTCATGAGTGATCATAGCAGCTTTATTCATAATTACCCTAACATGGAAACAACCCAGCTGCCTACCAACAGCCATATGGATAAGCAAATCATGATCTAGCCATACAGTGGGTTATATTCAGCCATGATAAAGAGCCTTAGGGCAGGGCATTGACTGGGAGGGGCATGAAGAAACCTGAAGGGCTGGAACTGTTGTAGATTTTGATTTGGTTGGTGATGGCATAGGGTGTAAATCTCTAAAACCCTTACTGAATTGTACACTTATGATGTGTGTACTTTATGAATGTTGCAAGCTACTTTATTGATGTGTACAATGGGATGGTACCTTAGTCCTTGGAGGAAGGGTGGGGAGATGAAACAATGTCGGGGCAGGGCAAGCTGGAGAGGAAGTGAGGATGGACCTGTGGAAGCCTGAGTTTTCCTTGCATCGAGCTGCTCCTTGCTCCGGGTGCTGGCCATGGCTATTGTTCCCGTCTGTGTGTTCCTCCTCATCCTTGCCCGTCTCGCCGTCTTGTCCTGCAGCATGTGAGCAATAGCTGCCATTCGTTCCGGTCAAGGTCAGCCAAAGGGTGCAGAAAGGGTCAGCACTTGGGAGGGAGGGTGGCTTTCCACGGTTCTGTGTTGTTTAAGGGAGAGGTGCATCGAGCTGGTGCTTGCTGAGTTGGCTCTCCTGGGCTCTCTGTTATGTCCTGGCCTGGAGGGAACAGAGCCTGCCTGTCAGTTAGCTTTCTATGGAGCTGAGGATTAAATTGTGGTGGTTGGTATGACTGGATGGTGGTTGGAGGGGATCCAGGGGGAGAAGAACCTGCCTCTGTCTGCCCAGGCACATCATTCACACCCACACCCTGGCCGGTCCTCAACAACAAGTTAAAGGCTGTCACGTAGATGACCTGGGGCAGCTGCGGTCTGCAGGGGCAGAGCTCCAAGCTGAATGGACCGTGGTGCCCAGGAGTGGGGCCCGTGCCCCAGATGGTTTGTGCTGTGGGTTTGGGTGCTCTTGCTGGCTTCGTTCTAATGGGAGGAGGGCATGCTTCATTTCCAGGCCTATGGGCTGGCTCCTTGGCACAGTCCGAGCGCCGTGGTGTGGATCTGATTGCCAGCATGGTTGGATTATGTTTGTTTATGTCTTTGTGGTTGTCGTGTTCTGTGAATGCTTTAAGACACCAAGAGAAGATGAGGGAAGTGAAGGGTTAAGAGTGCAGGCCAGGATGCCTGGGTTCCCAGCCATGACACTCTACCAGGAGCAGGTGGCAGCTAGTGCTCAGGCACTGAGGATTGAGAGGGTGAGAGGCACCATGGGCTGGTGGCCTTGGGCAAGTCGCTCTGCCCCTCTGTGCTTCAGTTTCTTCATTGGATAATAGAGGGTAAGTTAGGAACAGATCTGGACCACATGAGTGGTGTTGTTGTATAGATTTAGTGAGGTAATTAATATAAAGCACTTAGTGCCGGGCACACAGTTAGCGCCCATAGGTGTCAGCGGTGGTGGCCGGCGATGGGGAAGAGCACGTGGACGTGCCTCAGTGCCGAAGGGCCCGGGAGGCGTGTGTGAAAGGCTCTGGGGCTCCCTGCGCATGCCAGCACTTGGCGACGATCACTAGCTTTGCTGTTCTTATTGTTCCATTGTCCTACCACAGGCCTGCCACGCCTTATCTACAGTTACGGATCAAGAAACTGTAAAAAAAGTTCGGTGCAAACTCATTCGATGACTAAACCTGACCTGATTTAATGGGAGACTATTTATAGTATGTAGCAGGAATAGTCACAGGCTCAGCTGTAGAAATATTTATGTATTTGACGACGGATGCCTGACCCCGCTTGGGTTTTACATACATACTGTACATATTTGGTATTACCTTTCTGAAAGGCAAATGTTATGAATTCTGAAACACATTCGGCCCCGAGGGTTGGGAAGACAGACTGTGGACTTGCCTGCTGTAGTGTATTCTCCAGCCGGCCAGGTAGGCCATTTGTTCTTTTTGCTGAATAGAAACGGAGGCTGCAGTGCGTATCCTTGATGGACATGGTGTTCCTGGGCCTTCGGGCACACAGACTTTAAATCCTGGTAGCTATGGGCAGATTGCCTTCCACAGAGATGAGAGGAAGTGACAGTGCCACCAATAGCGTGTGCATGTAAATTCGGTCCTGGTACTCTCCTGCTTCTGGGAGCTTTCTGTGGTGTCCGCAGCCTTCCCTTCCCAGCCTGGCCTGTCTTCCCTGGCTCTGACTCCATGGCCTTTGTGCCACCCGGGATCCTCCTTCACGCCCCTCATCCTTGGGCCTCAGACCATCCGCAGAGCCCTGTGGTCAGTCAGTGACCGCCCCCTCCCCCGTCCGTGGGCTCCTGCGGGGGAGGAGGGGCTTAGCCAGGACAGGGCTGCTTCTGCTTCCTGGCCTTGCCTCTGGGGAAAAGCTGGGGACCCAGTTCAGTTCTGGGCGTCCTGTCTGGGCACGGAAGGCCTCTGCGCTCAGAGGAACTGGAGGGAGCAGGCCCCGTGGGGACACTCCATGGGAAGGCACCGAGGCCAGTTATTTGGGAGGAAGATTTCAGGTCTGTGGGAAGCATGTTAAATGCTGCAGGTCAAGTGGAGGTGATAAGTGGTATTAGCAGCGGAGCTGGAGGGAAGGGGGTGGAGAGAGAAGGCCTTAGAGCATAAGGGTAAAAAGAGAGAAAGGTCGAGAACACCTCCCAGGCCTGTGGACTCAGGCTGTGGTGGACGGAGGTGTCCTGTCTCAGGAGAGGGAGGAATGGTGGTGAAGAGAGCAAGTGCTCTGACTGCTGGGGTTCAGACCCCAGCCCGGCACTTGGAGCTAGGTCCTCGGGTGGGCATTTCCGCACACCCTGCGCCTCGCTGCCCTGTCTGCAAGATGGACCTGCGTGGCCCCCATGGAGGGTTGTGAGTGCTGACAGAGCTAACCGTGGCCAAGGGGTGGCGCATCTGGGTGCTGGGTAGGTGCAGATCTTCCCTCCCTTGTGCCATGCAGCCACTCTTCAGCCTCCCCAGACCTAGCTTCTCTGTTGGAATTGCCGTCCAGTCGTCAGTTTCTGTATTCCTCTTCTTTTCAGCCTTGCTTTTGTTTTCCCGCTGGGTTCAGGGCCCCTCAGCACCCAAAGCACAGGTGCCGGAGCCTGGACACCTGCTGAGGAGTTTCCTCGGGGGACCCAGGGCTCTCTGTAGGGCAGGAAGCATCTTCTCAGAGCTGGGTGCAAGGGCGACCCTGGGGAGGTGCCGCTGGAATGAATGAGCATGGGAATGAACGCACCACCAGCCACTGCATGGCCTTGACCTCCCACAGATAAGCCAGCAGGCTGGACCTATCCAGTGTCCACAGCAGCCTGGTGCTGGGCCAGCTGCCTCGGTCACCTGGGAGGGCCTACGAAGTGTCAGTTCTCAGGCCCGGCCTGGGAGGTTCTGATTCAGAAGGTCTGCGCTGGGGCCAAGCATGACTCTGTGCTGATGGCTCTGTGCTCCACCCCATCAGGACACCTGCAGGCTCTGAGGACTGCGGGTCCTCCTGGCTCCGACATCCTGTGACTCTCTCATGGGGGCAAAAGGCCCTGGTCTTCAGGCCCCGCCCTGCTGGGCCACGTTGATTTTCTTGGTGCCAGGTCACCAGGTGGCGTTTCTGGGTAGTGGCAGCAGCTGCCCACTCCTGCCATCAGCAGGAATGAACTGCCCGGGTGTTTTCAACTCGAATGTCCTGCTGCCTCCTCCAGTGATGACCGAGTATCTTGATCACAGCGGATGCACCGACCACGTGGGGGGCCTGTGCCCCCAAGTTTGCTTAGGTTTGGGGTCTCATTTACCTTGCTAGCTCCGTGGGAGGCGTGATGGGGAACAGCTTCTCTGACCCCAGCAGAGGCCAGAGCTCAAGTGCTGGGCTTTACCTCCGGAAGCATCTGCCCCTTCCGTTGTCTGTTCCGTTGTCTGGACACAGGAGCGGTTGCAACCATGTGGATGGGTCCTCCTTCATGCCTCTGCCTCTGCCCCTGCACACGTCTGGGTGGGTTTTGCAGAAGGTGCTCTCTTGCTCTTGACCCCTGCAAGTCTGCTGAGTGGCAGGGGTCCCATTACTGTGTCAGTATCTCCCTCTGCGTTCCCTGCCCGCGCAGGGTGAAGGCCCAGGTGCTGCAGAGGAGGTGGTGCTGCACACGTGACTTGGCAGGCTGGGCTCCAGGTTGCTCACTGCTCACTGTCCTTTCTCGTGTGTGCTGTTGGCGTGTGCCTCTCCGAGAGGAGGGGAGCAGTCTGGAACCCTGGAGGGCCTCTCGCAGAGCTGATGGGGTCTCCGCCTGGGTCGGGAAGCGGGGTGGTGGACAGGCAGCCTCTGCGTGTCTGGGCCAGCAGAGGGGAGGAGGCGCAAGGGCTCGTCTGGGACGACTGTCACTCAAGTCACTTTCTCTGTCACTGTGGCTGAGGCGGCCAGTTTGCTGCCTCTTGAGATCCCTGAGCCTGTACAGTCTTGTCTTCTGGGTGGGTCTGGAATGGTTCCTCCCTGGGTATTTCATCTTCTCGGGAAGTGCTTCCCCTGCTTTTCATCCTGTTTGCTCAGCATCCCAGCTCCGAAAGCCTCAAATTAGAGACCACGCCGCCTTCCTTCAGAGCCCGAGGCCTCAATCGCTGTCTAAATTGTAAATGTTTTTATAACTTATAGCGTAGATGCTTTAGTAGCTAGGGAAAATCGTGTTACTGTGGCATTATGGCATCATGGACTCATCTCTCTTGGGTTTAAGTTATGTAAACTGAACCAGAAGCTCTTAGAAAGAAGAAACAACGGTTTAATCCCGCTGTTCTGTGTGAGTGAGTGTATGTTCTGGAGAGCGGAGAAGTCTGGGAGTGGTGAATCTGTGGGTCCTCCGAGCTGGCCCCACACCCCACGTGCCCCAGTTAGTGTGGGGCCGTGCTGTGTGTGAGTCTGGGGGTTACAGGTCTGTATGTCCCCTCTGTCCTGACCGCTGACTTTACCTGGAGGCAGGTGAACACACAGCCCCCTCCTCCAGCACTGGCCTTGCTGGGCTCCTGGCTGCCTCTTCCTGAGCGGCTTCCTAGGGGGATGTTGGACTCTGCAGGGTTTTCTCACTGGCTTTAGAATTTGCCCTCCAGAAAGCTCCAGTTGGTCCCTGCTTTTCAGGGTCTTTCTCAGGGGACACTTGGTGTCAGAGCCCAGAACTGGAGCTAAGCTTTAGCCAGAGAGGCTTACTGTATGGGGAGTCGGGCTGCATATTTACTCAGGAGCCAGGGCCCAGGGGACAGTGGACGTTTGCAGGCCCAGACCCAGGGGTCAGACACACTCAGCTGTTTAACCCCGTCGTCCACTCCTGGCTGCTGGAGCGTGGCCCGGCTGCGTGTACTGGAGCCCGCGTCCTTCCGTCCTTCCCTGTAACATGCGGGCCACAGGGTGCCTCCCACGGGCTCCTGTGTGACTTAATGACACTTAGAGGAGGTTGTTGATATGTCACCTCCTCCCTTTAGCTAAAACCCCAGAGACTTCAGAGAACTTGACATTGTGTCCGTGGCTACACACAGTTTCCCGAAGCATCGTTTTAGCTGGGGTATAAGAGAGTGTGCGTTTCTGCAGGCGGGTGAGGCACCCGCTGGGCAGGCAGAGCGCTCTACCGAAACCCCTGTCCTTGCAGTGAGTGATGACGGAGGAAGCGACCCTGACGGCCAGCCTGGAGCTGAGTTAGAGGGTGTGGAGTGGATCAGGTCTGTGGAGGCAGCTTGAACCGGGCTGGCGAACGTCAGGTCAGGTCAGGAAAGCTTTCTCCGTCCAAAACATCCAGTTGTATCCCCAGCTGGGAGAATGGACACGAGTCTCCTTCTTGGGATCACTTAGCATGACTCCTTTCTCCTTTGTGGACTTCTGTTTTGGGGGAGGAGGGACAAGCGTCACTGTCTTTTGTGCTTATGCCCTGGTTCTACTCACTAGCTGTGTGAGCCTGGGCAAGTCACTCGAACCCCTCCGTGCCTCGGTTTCCTCATCTGTGGGGAGATAAGAGCCCTTGCCTCACAAGGTTGCTGAAAGCGGCAAATGGGTCCAGGCGTTTGGAGCTCCATCAGGTGCCTGCGTGAGGGAAGGCGCCTTCACTGCAGCCTGTGGTGGGGAAGAGGACAGTGCTGACCATGGTGACAATGACGCCATGGCTCCCAGATCGCCGGGCAGCCTGCGTGTGACCCTCAGACCAACTCTGCTTGGACAGTGTCCATCTTATCATAGCCAGTGCACCGGGAGGCTCCAGACTCCCCCGGCCATGAGTCCCCCTCCTCCTACCTTTGGGTCCTCCCTGAATGGATAAGCATGGTCTCTATCCGTCAATAAAAGGGTCCCGAGTGTCCACTGAAGACATTATTGGGACAGCCCTGGAGAGAGGCAGGCAGATGGTAGTAGTTTTGTATAAAATAAGATTTGTCAAGCTTAGTTGTTGCATTGAAACTATTTCGTAATATAAGAATGTTCCCCAAGCCCCTGCATCTGAATCGTATAGGAGAGGTGATGCCCGGTTGAAAATAGAATACCCTTTGGCCTAAGGACAGGCAGCCTGGATCTGGACAGGACTTGACCCCTGTGGTGTCCCCAGTGGACCCTTGTTCTAGAATCTGGGATCTGATCTTCCCTGGGAACACTGGAGACGTATGACGAGGCCATAGGGACTGGCCTAGCCTCCTCTCCACCCCTCCCCAAACTAGCCTGTGATGGAGCCCATGCCCACACCATCGGCCTTCACACATGCAATGAGACCTGGACTGCTACCCGCCCGGAGGCACGCTCAGCTCAGCCTGTGGAGGGTCAGATGCTGAGCCCGAAGGCTGCCTGGCAAGAGTGTTCAAAGTCCTTGTTGGAGCAAGTAGCCTGTTGCATCTATTTCATCAGGGGGCAGCTTGACATCGTGTTTAGAAATATAGCACCTTGAGTCCCCACCATACTCCTTGCTTGGATAGAGTGAGCGGTGTAAGGGCTCGGGTGGGTACTGTGGGGTTTTGTGGCGTGGAGCCTCACTGTTCTGTGAACCTTGGTGGCCAGCTCCCCGTGGGGGCTGTTTATGTCTTCATCTAGGTGGTGACGGCCTCCATGGCATCCTGATTCTGAGCAGCTTGTGCCAGCTCTCATTAGGGTGCAGAATACAGTTGGCCGAATGTGTTCATTTGTTCAACAAGGATTGTACTTGTCAGTGTGCTCACAGCTGGGGAGCCACGAACCCTGGAGAAGTGGGGGAGACACGGCACACAGGGGGGATGTGGGTGAGGAAGGTGTGCTTGGGAGCACTGAGGGGGTGCGGGGAGAGCCTGCAGGAATGTGAGTGGTTGGGGTACAGGATGTCTGTCAGAGGGTGGACCTCATTTCCAGAGTCTTACCCCAACAATCCCCCAAAGCTGTCACAGTGTCTGGCCTCCAGGAAGGATGGGTGGAAATACAAGTAAAATAGATAACGCCAACCACTGAGTACGTTTTCTTGGCTAAATACTCGACATGGAGGATCTCATTTAACCCAGGGGCGCATACCCCCTAGGGATGAGATTCCGTCCGTGATGCCCGCAGGCTGGTGGAGGTGCTGCTCCCCTGAAACTATGCATCCCTGTTGCTGCTTAATCACATTGCACTGTCACCATCAATGTGGGGTGTTGTTTTTTTGTTTTTTTTTAACTTTGCAACATTTTTAGCAACCTTACAGCACATACGCACTTTCGGTTGTTGTTCTTGTAAAACTCCTAGCAGTACAGGTATAACTGAAACCCATCTTAACCTCCAGCCAGTCTCAGGTCCCTCCTCAGAGGCAGCCACTTACAAAGAACGTCTCCTCAGTGGTCTTCACACCCCCGGGCACAGCCTTTCCTCCGTGTCCATGTGGGTCAGTGGGAGGATGGGGTGCCGGGGGCCAGTGGATGGCACAGGTGTGCTTCTGTGGCCACACTGGCCCGGGCACTGTTTGATAGCTGACCTAGGGCCAGGTCTCCGGGGAAGGAGTGTCCAGGCTTGACCCCACTGCCAGTATTGTGGGCCGCTGCCTCGGTGGGTTGTTATCACTGATTAAGTTTAGTGGCCTCAGGAGCCCTTAGGCGAGGTGGCCTTGTTTTCAGTCAAGGCCTCTGGGTCACGTTTCTTGGCTGTCGGGGAGGTGAGGTCATCTGGGGCAGATGGCTAGGGACTTTGAGGTCATAGCCTCAGTTGTCTGCTCAGCCTTCAGCTCTGACTTTGGTTGTGGCCATGAGATTGGCAGACCAAAAAAAAAAAAAAAATGTATCCAGCTCTCTCCCTCTTTTGATAAAAGCCTGGAGGACAAACCCTGCCTGTTGTTTACTGATAAATGTTTATGAAGCCCGCCGAATGCCCAGCGGATGCAAAGCAGGGAGCTCGCGGTGCTTTGGCAAATCTCCCGAGATGGTGTGCCCTCTTCTGAGATCCGAGGCTGAGTAGATCTCATCTCTGAACTCCAGACCCATCAGATGATAAATGTGTGCTCTTTCGGGCCACTAAGTTTGCGGTCATTTGTTTAGGAAGCAGTAGGAAGCTAATGCAGGGCTGTTCTATGCAGGACTCCTGACAACCTTCTAGAAAATGCCTCTTGATGCACCTGTGTGTGTAGCAGCAAATGTAAGTTGCGTAGTTACTGCCATAGTCTCCCAGGGAGTTTGGGCCAGTTTCTGTTCCCACCAGCAGCAGGTGTGGGAGTTCTTGTTGCTCCACGTCCTCACCAACACTTGGTGCCTCCTGAGAGGAGCTATTTTTCAGTGCAGAAGGAGGGGATTCATGTCCACAGGACACTGTGCAGGAGGTTGATGCGCAGCCAGTGCTGGTCAGTGCTGATGTAGCCAGCAATTAGAGGAATGAGGAAGGGGCAGTGCTGATCTCGTCAGCGATTAGAGGAATAAGGAGGCGGGGTGCAGAGTTCCTGCTGGGGAGCCTTACAGTTGCTCTCCATGGGAGTGCCTGCGATAGGAAATAGTGATGAACTTAAGATGAATGCAGAACTTTCCAGCTGAAGAATTAGGACAGCACTTCTCTTTGTAACTTTCAGATGAACCAAGTTGCGTGGTGGGCATTGCGAGTTGGGGAAATAAGCCGGAGCTGTTCAGCCAGCTCTTCAGAGTTGGAAAACTGCCCTTATTTATGTGCTGCAACCTTAGCTAATCACAGCCTCTTGGGCTCTGGTTTTGCCATCTGTCAAATGGGTGTGATCCCGCCTCCCCTGGGGGCTGGGTGGAGTGTCTGTGTGAGAGCCTTGGTTTACTGCCCACAGATAGGTGCTGAGTCAGCATGGCTGTGGTTGCTACCAACAACCCTATTGAGCCCATACATTCCTTTCACAGAAGTTGGCATTTCTGGATTCAGATGTTTCAGGGGGCTGAGTGGCTGCCTTGTGAAGGGTCTGAGAATATCACCCGCGTGGTTGGCATCCAGGGTGGGTTAGGTCAGGCTCATGGTGCACCCCTCTCAGGCTTTTGTAGGAACACTGTCTCCCCACAACCCTGAAACTACCCTTGAACTGTTCATTCATTTATTCATTTGTTCTTCTTTTGTTCATTCATTCAGCTGTACTGAGTTTCACCACACACATTACAGCACCATGGTTAGGAACACAGATTCCAAGAAAAATGGCTGATTCAAGTCTTGGCTTTACTGTTTCCTGTTTGTGTGGCCTTACCATCTCTGTTGTTCGTTTCCTGATTCCTTAAGTGAGGCGATATCTGCTTCCTAGAGCCAATGTGAGAGTTGGATGAGTTAATCCACGTTAGCTCCAGGCCCTTGGCATCCCTCATGGCTGGGGTATCAGAGACGGGTGCCCCTAGCCACAGGTTGAAGGGCAATGGTTTATTGATGGCTGTCTGCAGAATACCTTCTCTAATACCCTGAAGGAAAATCCTAAAACCTTGACCCAGAATGAGCTGCTGGGCCAGTGGAGGATGGGCTCTGACTTCTGCCTGCTGCTCAGGACTGGGTGTGTGGCTGTGAAGAGAGCCCTGTTGAGCGCACCATTTGGGGATGTAGCTGTCAGATCCCTTTGTGGCATTCCCTGGGCTGCAGAGGAGCGTGGTGCATTGAGCAAATGTGGCTTCCAGGCTGAGGTGAGGTGACAGATGTTCACAGTTGCCGAGCGCCTCTGGTGTGGGTGCTTTCTCCCCCCTCCCTTCATGGCAGGGATGCAGTGGTGCCTGTGGGACTGTGCTCAAGCCCCACTACCTTTCTACCTGTCTTCCTTCTGGGATCCACGCCTTCCCTTTTGCCATATTCTGAGCCCTCTGTCATGCACAGACCTCAGCTGATGAAGTTAAGTTCTAATGGAGGCCAGAGCAGTAGCCCAAGAGCTGGACCTAGATGCTAACAATAACTCAAGGCATGCTCTTTAGTTAGAGGAGCAGTGGAAGCCGCGGCTGGGGATTCCCAACCCTGACTGTCCAGTACCTTGTGGTGCAGGGTCCTAGGTATCTGGTCCTGCTCACCTGGATCTGAGAGTTCATCCAGATGATGTTTTCATCTGGGAATAGGCCCACCCTAGGGTGGAGCATGTGGAGATTTGGCCAAGCAGGCCTGTGACGCTCAGCAGTCAAAACAGCTGATGCAGTGGAGCTGGGCCATAAAGACGGCACTCGCATGGAAGATCGTGAGTGTCAAAATCGCCCTGAACTGCCTTTTGTCTAAGAGGCACCAGGTGGAAGACCACACACCATCCCTCAATATGGTCTGCAGAACCGGTTCTTTCAGCACTGCAACTGACGACTGTTCGGTTGACGCCAAATGAAGTAGCCCGTTTGTGTTTGGAACCACGTTGTAGAAAGAGAATATCTTTTAATGCTAAAACCACATCCCAGGTGGTGAGGAATGCAATACCTGAGACTGCAGAGGCAACCTCAGTGTCCTCTCTCAGACTCACCTCGGGGCAGATGCTCAGGGAGTGGAAGAGCGGGCAGAATCCTCCATCATCGGCATGCCCCTCTCTAGCTCTGTCTGTCTCTGTCCCATGGCTTTCTCTGTCATTCCTAAGCACACAGACTGGAATCCTTGGGTGTCGTGTACATTGGGATGGCATTTTACCATGCCAAGTTGTCACTTTGTGGAGTCAGGCTCACCACTCATACTTGTGGATCCCAGCATTTCTGAGCACTAGAGGATAGATAATACAAGCTTGTCAGTGCCTCCTCATCCATCACACATTGATTGCATGCCTACTTGAAACTGCATGTGGTCTTACCAAAACTGTACCAAAAAATAGTTTGGCCTCACCTGTCTCCATAGACAGAGCATATCCCAAGCTCCAAATAACCAAATCCACCTCAGGAGAGTCTCAGTGGAAATACTTAATCATAGTCACAACTGGGATGAGAGTTAAGTAGCCATAAAAACAGGACCCAATGGAACAGTGACTCAAGGAATAAGGTGAGAAGGTGGCCATGCTCCAGCCAGTCCCAGTCCCAGGTGCCTTCTGTTTTCTATTTTTTGCTCTATCATTTCCAAGAGCATTGTCATTATCTGTACGGTCAGAGCTGAGTTCCAGCCAGTGTGGCCAAGCATGCCTATATGTGAAGACCTGGAAAGAGAAATGGCACGTATCACTTCCCTTCATATTTCATTGGGGACTTAGGTACCGGCTGCACCTAGCTGCAGCAATGCCTGGTACATGCAGACACTGTTAAAACTTGAATAATATGAAAAAAGGGGAGAATGGATTTTGATGGACAGTGGGCAACCTTGCACATACTCCCCTTTATGTATTTAATGCAGTTCATTGTGTGTTAATACTATACATGCACCCAAGTTATAAATATTAGTTGTTTTGCCTTTTTCAGGAAGAAGACCTCACTTAGCCTGCCACGCTGTGTATGGGGAGAGTTCCACAGTAATGAATCAGTGTGCCCTCAGAGGAATGGAAGAAAACAAGGAAAGGTAAAAATGTCTTTAAAAATTGAAATGAAAATTTTTTTACATGCAATGGCTAAATGCAGAACTTCATCTATGCCTGTATAAGACAGGTGGAGGCCATCACAAAATTGGAGGTAGCCAAATTTAATGTGTCTCCTATTAATATCACTAATTTATTTATTTTTATTTTATTAATTTGAGAGAGAAAGAAACATTGGTGTGTTCACTTATTTATGCATTCATTGGTTGCTTCTTGTATGTGCTCTACCTGGAGGTCAACCCCATAACCTTGGGACGATGCTATAACTAACTGAGCTCCCCGGCCAGGGCTGATAGCTCTAATTTCTGACACCAGAAGAGAAAATACCTTTGTTAAGTATAAGGGAATTTTTCTAGGACTTAGAGGGAAGAGTTTCTATAAGTAGAACTGATATGGTATAGAATTAAATATTTTATTCCAAAAACTGGACAGGCCGGCCAGTGTGGTTCAGTTGGTTGAGCATCACCCCTTGCATCAGGAGGTCGTCGGTTCAATTCCTGGTCAAGGCACAGGCCCACATTGCTGGCTTGATCCCCAGTTGTGGGCGTGTAGGAGGCAGCCAGTTGATGTTTCTCTCTCACCCATGTTTCTGTCTCTATCTCTCCCTCTCCCTTCCTCTCTCTGAAATCAATAAAAAACACAAAAAACAAAAACTGTGGACACTCATTTCAAGAAACGGTGGACATATGCTCAGATGTGTTGTATCTGCATTTGTGTGTGGCAGTCTTCCCGGAGGAGGCAAAGGCAGACCTTTACTCCTGGTAGCTACATCTTCCCTTGAAGTCATGATCTCTTCTTCCTTCCATCTCCTTTTGTTTTCCCTTAAAAATAAATGTATTAATTTAATGTTAGTGCCCAGGAAGTGCATGGGTACATTTTTTTCTAGTTAAAAATAAGAGTGAAGTCCCCATTGACTCTCCCCTTCCCCAGTTTTATTTTCAGTCCCTACCCCACTCCCGCCTTTCCCAGAGGTGACAACTGCGATCCACTTTGTGCATTTCCTTCCAGGGCTTTTTAAAGGTCCCTGTCTACATAGAAATACAGCCATTCTTTCCTTCTTGTTTTCTTTCTGTTCTTTAAAAACAGGCTGTAATATTTCGCTTGCGGGTCTATTTTGTAACCTTTTAAAATAATTCAGTTCTATGTCTTAAAATGTTTTTGAGACAGCCATCTGAATCTACCTTTTCTTCATGCTACAGCAAAATGAACTGTGGATCTATAGGATGAGAATCCCCCTGCTCACTGAGCTGTTTTCCTGCTGGTGTGGGTGGGTCGGCTCTGCTTTTGGCCTTTATAACACATTTGTGGTATACTTTCTGGTACATGCCTCCTGAGCACATGGACAGATTGCTTTTTTAGATGGTTACTGAGGAGTGGAGTTGTTGGGTCATTCTGTGTCTGCATTTGAGATCTCAATAAATCTTGCCAAATCGTTCTGTGAAGAGCATCACTTGTCAGCAGGGTCCCAGATTTCTTGTTTGCCCGCCTCCTGTCACACTTCTGTCCTTCGTGCCTTTTCACTGTAGCCTGTCCGTTGCTGCACAGTGGCATCTCTCTGCTACCATAATTTCCTCCCCCTTCTCTTTACTCTGGGGAAGTTCATCTTTTCAGGTCTCTCGGTTACCTGTTTCCATCCCTCAGGGGCCCCGGTGAGCCTCTGTCCTCACAGGGACCCAGTGACCTGTCCTGAGGCCCAGGGCATCTGTCAGCCTTGGTCCTTCCCAGGAGTAGGTGCCACTTCATTTTCTCTTCTGAAAAGTATTCAAGTATGCTCCTCCAGGAGAGGTTGTCATAGGATTACCGAGGGAGTTTGAAGAGCCTTTGGTAGAATTTCTCTACTTCAGGTTGTTTTATCCACCACCAACACCTCCATCACCGTCATCACCACTATCACTACCACCACCATCAACAACATCACCATAATCACCACCACCAGCACCACGACACCACCAACACCATTCTCATCATCAAGGGCAACAATATGAGTATTTGCCATGTGTCGGGATCTGTGTGGGTCACTTAGCTTACTTAACTCATTAAATTCTCACAATGGTCCTTTAAGGTAGGAAGTTGATTGTTAACCCCATCATGGTGAACAGGTAACATTAGGACAGAGATTCATTTAAAACCAACCTCTGTCCTAGCCAGTTTGGCTCAGTGAATAGAGTGTTGGCCTGTGGACCACAGGGTTATGGGTTTGATTCCAGTCAAGGGCGCATACCTCGGTTGCAGGCTCCTCCCTGGCCCGGGCCCTGGTTGGGGAGCATACAGGAGGTAACCAGTCGATGTGTTTCTCTCACATAGATGTTTCTCTCTGTCTTTCCCTGTCTCTTCTACCCTTTCTAAAGGACCAATGGAAAAATATCCTCAGGTGAGGATTAAAATAAAATAAAATAAATAAAATAAAATGAACCTCAACAACAACAAGAATTACAACAGCTGTCTCACTTTCAGTGACTGACAGACTCATACTTGCCGAAGGGTGCGTTCTCCTTGTGGACGTAGCTGTGGAGCCATCACGCCATGTTGGTGGTTGCCTTGATCACACTCAGTTGCTATTCCTCATCGGCATCTTTGAGAGGAGCAGGTGGGGGTTGGGAGGGTGGTTTAGGGTTTTGTCCCCATCCAGTATGTGCACGTGGGCTCTTGCATAACACCAACGTGGACAGTTGGCGGGTGGCAGCCTCACTCACATTCATCCAGAACACTTCTCTGGAAAAGATGCTCAGGTTGAAGCTCTTTGTCTTGGGGAGAAAATCTACATTATTAGGATAAATACACCCACTGGCCTGTGGAGGGAGAGGACGTTGTTTACTTACCCGCAATAGACCTGATCAGCATCCTACCCTAAAGGTTTAACTTTCGATCTAGTTGAAAGGGAGACAGAGTGCAATTTCACATGTCTCCCCGAGCACCCCCTCTCATGCTTCAGAGACTCTGGAGCTGGGAGAGTTCTAGGCTTATTGTATCATTTCTCATGTCTTCATCATTACAGCTTTAAGCAGTCCGGCCTGGAGTGATGAAATGATGGTGCGAGTCCACACAGAGATAAGCCTTGGTCTCAGGTCTCTGGGGTCTGGGCCTGGCTCTTTGGACCACATCACAGCTACCTCTCATGTGATTATCAGGAGACCACTCAGTTCTTGTTCCCAAACTAGAGCTTATTGGCAAGATGGTGCCTTGAAAGAAAATAGCCCATTGGATCAGTCAGTTGATTATTCATTCTGTGGGCATGTGTTTAACACCATGCACCAGAGACAAAAAGGTGGGTAAGATGTGAATTCTTAGGGAATTCAGAGTCTTGGCGGTTGCATATACTGTGAGCAATGGTTAAATGAGAAACTTCAATTCTTCATTGGTTAATAGGGACGATAGTAGTATCTCCTGCAGTGGGTTGCTGGGGCATGTCCTGAGTTAATCATAGGAAAGCACCTGGCATAGAAGAAGCACCTAGTAAAGGCAGCTATTGTCAGTTTTTGTTTATTTTTATTGCTGCATAGAAAGAACCAAGGAAAACTTTTCTGTCAGGAGATTGATAGGCCAGACTTGTGTTTTAGAATGGTAATAGGTGACTCAGTTTCTTATCCTCTACATATGTATCTTCTTAGTGGCTACCTCCCTACTGGACTGAATTCCAGGGGACCAGGTCTTGCCTGTTTCATTCACTATGCATCAGTGATGTGCTTAGGACAGACGGCATAATAGCCAAAGACACGGTCGTTGGATTGTTTTTAATGGTTTACTTTTTCTTTCTTTCTTTCTTTCATTAAGAACTTTAAAATATTATTGTAGCCAAAACCTGGCTGTGTGACCTTGGGGGTGTCTCTTTACTTTCTCTTTCAGATCCCTCATTGGCTTAAAAGAAAGGAGTTGGTTGATGGATGATTTTCCTTTCAATCGTAAAGTTTTAAGTATATTATTTAAAACAACTAAGTCTCGTGAGGGCAGATAGGATCTGTGTGTCTGTCTTCTCATTGACTCCCCAGGGCAGTGCCAGGGATATAGAAATCACTAAACATTTGTTGAGTAAATATGGAAATGGAATAGGCTCCTCATTACATTCCTTGGTATAACCTTATTATTAAAGTATTGATGTAATGAGTGCACATGATCTTATTTGAGACACATGAAGACCCTGTGAGGAAAGTAATATGATACAGATGAGAAACTAAGATTTTGAAAGGTAAAGGGCTGGGCGGTAGTCTTATAGCAAAGAATGAAGAGCCTAGACGCAGACTCAGTATCAGGAGCCCTGTGTTCTGCATTGTCGTGTGTGTGTGTTTTTACCAAACCAAGTCTTCACCTGTCCTTGTACTGGCCAAAGGCATCAGTTAGGGCAGCATCTTATAGGATCTGCCATGAGCCACTGAAAAAGACCTTCAGTGAGTGCGGCTAATCCTCTGCACAGCACATTGTAATAATATCTGCTAGTTCTGGGCATGCACCTCTAAGGGGGGCTTTTTATGTACATTGTCCAAACATCATAGGAACTGAGCAGAACGCACATTGTTTGCCTCCATTTTGCAGATGAGAAAACAGTTTTAAGTACCTGCCCAATATTACAGGTACCGAGTGTCTGACAATCTCACCGCCCTTTGCTTCCAGATCTCCCCTCTGCACATCCCCAGTGCAGTCTGTGCAGTAGCAGGTGTCGGGGTTGATACCTCCCTTCTCTTGAGAGATCCCTCGTGCACACTGACCTGTTAGAGGCTCTGTTGGGTCCTGTGAGAAAGGCCACACTTGACTGAGCTTAAGTCAGCAGTTGCCCAAACAGTTTGGCCACAGGCCCCGTTCTTTCTCTGCAGTGCCTACTGAGGTTTGGAGGAAACCAGTGTTCTGTGGGGCAGACTGTGGGGAAAGCTGATGGGCTCTCCAAGAAGCCATCGTGGACAGGTGAAGGGCTTTGTCCCACGTCACGGGGCTGGTGAGCAGGGAGTGAAGGCTGCAGCCTGGGGTCAGGAGAGGTTGCACACTCCCTCGTTGGCTTTCCAGCTTCTCAAGGTCAGAAGCTGTCTCCTGGAGGGCGGAGGAGGTGAAACAGGCGCTCACAGCCCTTTGGGCAGTGAACAAAGAGCTAATAAAACCAGTGACCAAAACAGTTCTGGCTGAAGGCCGAGATGGAAGCTGATAAACACTAAGGACGGGCAGGGGAACAAACCGGTCTGAAGGTGGTACAGAGCAGCCTACCCCTGGAGCATTAACATGGCACGGAGCTCTGGGGCAAGCCTCAGTTTTGGATGCAGGCCTTCACATTGCCATCTAGAAATCACTGTTTTTCAGCCAGTTCAGTCCACCAAGCCCGCGCACAGGCTGAGAGCCTACTCTGTGCTGGGCCCTGCCTGGGCCAGAGATGGGGTGTCACTGCTCCAGTCAAGGCCCCGCCTTGTAGAGAGTAAAGTCTACAGAGCCTGTACGAAGGAGGGGCTCAGAACAGATGGGAAGAAACGAGCAAGCCAGAGAAGAGTTTTACTTTCATAAAAAGACACACGCATTTGTGCAGTCTGCCTTCTCGGAGCATTTCCCTCAAGTGTGTCAGGCTGCTGAGCAATGATGGGATGCTGACTGACTGACCTATTGAATGTATGCATGAATGAATGAATGAATGAACGAACGAATGCGCTTAAACCTTCCCGTTCCTCCAGTGGGGGCTGAGTTCTCACCATCTCCAAGTCTATTCATAGGAAGGGTTTACAACAAGGGCAAATACTTCTTCCCCTAAAATTCTCTTTGGACATCAGAGATGTGCCTGCTGAACTCCATTGCTGCCCAGCTGAGGAAACTGAGGCACAAAGAAGTGATGTGGCCTGCTCACAGTCACTGATGGCAGCAGAAAACTGCACTCCCTTGGAGCTTAATTTGCTAGAAATCCTGTGTCCTTCTGAGTCAGCATTTAGAAGAAGTGGCAAGTAATGGTTGCTGAGTCAATACATGCTGTGGGAATAAGTCTCCTCACAATACAATCACTTGGTTAAAATAAAAAATGTCCATAGATCACAGGAGTACAGCTGTTCCTGCAGGGGGACTTGAGGTCTGTGGGCAGGGCTTGGGGAACCCCTCTCCTTGGGGCAAGTGGGGTTGGCCCCAGGTGGGCTGAGATCCTTCCTACTGGCAGGCTTTGTCACATCATTCACCTCTGGGATGCAGGGCCCACTCCTTGTCCTTATCTGCCCCTTCTACTTGTCAGTTAAGAAACATGAGTGAGCACCTACTGTGTGTCAGACACCTCCCCGCTGCTTCTCATCTGATGGGGACTCTCATCTTCCCTTCTCCCTGTAGATGGGAGCAGAGTACCTCTGCAGAATGGGGGACAGCTGCTGTGGCTGCCCCATGTGCTGGGCCTCTGCCAAGATAAGCCATTGAGGTGCCGGGGGTGGGCATTCTAGTCTCACTGGGAGCCCATCAGCATGTTCCCAGTTCCATGCAGTCTCCTTCTCACAGGGTGGCCTCGTGACAGGGAACTGCAGGAGGTAGGGGCGGTGGTGAGACCCTGGCTCGGTTGTCGGAGTTTCTGAGTCTCAGCCTGCCATCGGGGAAGGTGGAGGACAGTGGTACTTATGAGTAGGTTGTGAAAGTTGATGTGAAGGTTCAATGTGGTAAAAATGCTTAGCTAGTGGTCACTGGGCACCGGGCCGACAGCACATGGCATTAGTCTGTTATCAGCCTGTACATCATTCTCCCACCAACCACAGAGCCAAGAGGAGCTGTCAGAACGCATGCCCTTTACTTTCCTATAATAATCCCCGAGGCGTGGTTCTCACTTTGAAAAAAATCATTCAGCAGTTATTTGAGTACCTACTATGTGCTCAGCACCCTTTCAGGCACCTTGGGGATACAGTCAGACGTGGGCGTCAGACGTGGACCATATGCTTACAGTCTAGAAGGGTCGATGCATTTATGCAGTGGGAGACAAGCAGGGCTTAACAAGGGCCTAGCAGGGTCTAGCACACAGTGTGTACCTAGGGAATGTTTAAAAACACACAGAGTGGAGGGACTCAAAAGGGCACAGCGCTCTGAAGTGGCACCAGGAAACACAGCTCATGGGACACAGCAGGGTGGGGGGGCGTGTCTGAGGGTTTGGTCTCTGGCCCCACTCATTGGGAGTGGAGCTCACCAAGCCCTACCCTGTGGATGGATGACGGTGGGTGAAAGGCAGCATCTGTCCGGTGCTGAGCTCTGCTGGGTGGAGAGTGTGTGCACCTGTCAGTCTACCTCCTGGGAACCTGATGGAAAATTCATGCCAAGCAAGAGCATAGCCCTTCACCTGGAGGTAAATCAACCTTTTCAACACGGGGGCCAAGAATCAGGCTTGGAGAGCCGCACAGGATGGGGTGGGGCATTGAACCCCAGTGGTTGAGACGCTCACTGGGCCCACAGATGTGCACAGTTGGCAGGCTGCATTTAGGAAGAGCTGGTTTCGTCTGGGGTGTTTTGCTAGCGTTTGGCTGGGGAGAGTCTTTTTAAAAAAAATATATTTTTATCGATTTCAGAGAGGGAGAGGGATAGAAACATCATTGATGAGAGAGAATCATTGATTGGCTTTTTCCTGCACACCCCCTACTGGGGAACCCAGGGTGCCCTTGATCAGAATTGAACCTGGGATCTCCAGTCCGCAGGCCGAAGCTCTGTCCACTCAGCCAAGTCTGGGGGAGTCTTGAGACTTTGTTCTTTGGGTGGGAACTCGGTTTAGCTTTCCCAGGGGTCACCCTGGGACTTGAGCTGCATGTGGTCTTGGTTCCACCTGTGTGCACTGCTGTGTGTGGTACAGTCTGAGCAGGAGCCAATGTCGTCTTTAGGGACGGGTGTGGTGGAGAGTCTGCTGTGTGTCAGGCACTGTGCTGGGCTCAGGGGTAGATTTGTGACTAGGCCAGGTAGGGGCCTGATGTTAATCTAATAGTATCCCTGCCCTCCACGAAACAGGAAGCAGAATCAACATGAAAGGAGCCCTGAATGGGTAGGATGGAGGCCTGAAGTCAAGTCTCGGTTTGGGGGTAGGATTAAGGGAAGGGCGAGGGTAAATTGGCCAGTGTGGGGGACAGAAGCTTACATTTGTAGTGTTTGCCTGTTTCTGTGGTGTAAATACTCCCGCCATGGCTAGCTTCAATCTACTAAGCAAAGCCACTGAGGTGTGTCCCCTCGCCTCTCCCAGTGTGACGGCCTCAGCATAGCACTGTGTGAACCCCTCCTCCAAGGGCAGTGTCCTGATCGCTGAAGAGAGTGGGTGGGACCGGACAAGGGGACATTCCTTGGCCAACTGTGGAGCATTATGTAAATGGAAGATGACGATTTCTCACAGCTTTGAAGTTTCATGGCTAACACTGTCTCCCAACTGTTCTACTCGGGATCCACGGCCAACAGCAGGGTGAGATAAACAGGATGATCTGTTTAAGAACATTTTTTAAAAAAACTGCTTTAAGAAAATGTAAATCTTTTCTGTATTTCAAGAAGGAATTACAACTTACTTGTAGAAACCTAAGAAATTACAAGCAATTGAAAGAAGGAAATAGAGATTTATTTTGTCCTTGGAATAGAATCATTGAATGGGATTTTTTATTGGATAAATTTGACATGTAATACTGTGTGAATTTAAGGTGTACAGCATGTTGTTTTGATACATTTATATGTTGTAATATGCTTGCTGTTGTAATAATTAGCACATTACATACTTATAGCACATTACTGTCTGTGTTCAGTGTACTGTACACTGGATTTCTATGGCTTATTTAGGATGTGCTCTTATTGCTCCCTTAGACTCACCCTCCCGTCCCCCAGTGGGGGGACTGCCCCGAGGGGTGATGTGCTTGGGGGTCAACCAGTGAGTTAGTGGCAGGGGTGGAGTTAGAACCTTGAAAGATGGCGATTAGGTGGCAGGAATGCTCAGTTGTGTTTTGCCAGGCTGTCCTCATGTTAGGACTAAGATTTTTTTTCCGATTTGTAAATTCAGACACATGAGGAAAGTTTTCGCCATTTCCCGACTTCCCCCCTTGCTTACGTACTGTCTCCGTATCCTCAACTCACCGTAGACCTCATTTCTTTGGTGTACCCATCATACTCTCAGGATTTTTCCGTAGCCACTCCTTTTCTCAGTCCCCACCCCCGATGTAGCTACTGTGGTGGTGGGGTTTTTCGTTTCCATTGTTATTCTAATTGTTTCAGTCTCGCTTGTCAGTCATTTCTTGTTACATTATCTTCATCTGCATTTAACGGGCTGTATAATATCTCATTCTTTAACAAACATTAAGTGACCACTGTGTGCCCTGCACTAAGGATGAGTGAGCAGGAACCCGATGCTGTCCTTGCCTAACAGAGGGCTGGGTACTGGGAAAGTCAGCTGCTAACTCATCATCATATGGACGGAATATTCTGTGAGGTTACAGTGATGGAGTGTGGGCGAGTTTTAATAACCTGTTCTCTGTTTCCCAAAGCAAATTAAAGGGAGGTTTCACCTCTTTAATGAGATTTGGGGATGCTTCCATGGCGTGCGGAGGGCACACTTTTTCTCTTGTGGAAAGTGAAAAGTATCATAAAGCTGTTCATATTGTAGAGATGATCGTGCTTGTGGAATAGGTATGTTTTGAGTTCTGAAATGATCAGAACTCTATTCACTTGTTAAACATTTAACAGCCCTTTCTTTGTGTTCTTTACCTGTTGATTATGTGTTATTAAAGGAACTAGGTTTTACATTGTATTTTTCTACTCAGCTGTGTATTTGGAAAATTTGCAAACCTACAGAAGATTAACAGAATAGTATGTCCTTCACCTAGATTTTGTCTGAATGTTTGCCTCCTGTGATGTGTGTGTGTGTGCACATATACACCTTTTCCTCTCTGAACCATTTGGAAACATGTTGCAGACATCCTGATGCTTTATCCCTAAATATTTTGGCCTGTAACTCCTAAAAGTCAAGAACTACTCCTACATAATCACCTACTATTATCCACCTCTGTAAATGAACAATAATTTTAGAATATCTGCTAATATCCAGTCCATATTCCACATTCCTCAGTTGTGACAGAACCTTTCCAGCTCTTTCTCCTCCTCCCCCCACCCCCACCCACCCATTAAGGGACCACTCTTGGCTGGAGCATTGCATTTGGTTGTTATATCTCTCCGTTTCCTTCAGTCCAGAGCAGGCCTTCCCTGGTTTCTGCCCTCCAGGGTGTTGCCGTTGTAGAGTCAGATCCGCATTCTGGATTTGTCTGAGTGTGTCTGCATGGTGCCGTCTGCCCTGTCCCTCCATCCCTCCTCTCCCATGATGTCAAATGAAGCCCAGAGGCTGCAGTGGGTTCAGGAATAGCATTTCTAGTGACAAGGCCTCACTGGTGACATTGTCATCCCTCAAGGTCAGGATGACCTGGCTGGTGACACTGAGTTGACACCTGGTTAAGACCACAGCCTGCACTGTGTCTTGATTTAGACCTGATAGAGATGTTATGTTGACCATAATTTATCATGTATTGGGAAGGAAAAACCCTTGTAATAAAAAATTCTCTCTCACCCTAAACACAGGCCAGGGTTGTTTTTTTGTTTTGTTTTGTTTTTTTAAAATTACTTTTGAGAGAGAGAGAGAGAAGAGAGGAGAGAGAAGAGAGAGATTTGTTGTTCCACTTATGCATTCATTGGTTGGTTCTTGTATGTGCTCCCCCCGCCCCAGGCCCCAGGAGGCCACTGAAGCATTTTAAGCAGGGGAGCAAGCAACATGATCAAATTTGCATTTGGAGTAAAGACCTCTGGTTAGAGTAGGAAAAAAGATTTGAAGGGAGACCAGACTTGGAGAGGGACCTATTGGGCTTGCCCAGGTGACAGGGAAGTGAAGAGTTTCAGGAGATGGGTCCGCAGTCAGCAGAGATGGTTGAGCCAAGGCAAGATAAGCACCTGGTTGGTGGGTCGGGGTTGCTTAGAGCTGTGCTGGGCATTTCAGGCATTCCACCAAAATTCACGCAGACCGAGAAGAGGGCCCGTGACTGAGTGCAAGAGGGAGTGTGTTTTGGAATAAGCATTTATGTTCGCTGGATCACCATCCTATTTTATGGTGTTTTTATTTTGTATATAAGGAAGCTATTGACTTATAACCTTTTTTATTCATGTTGGTTAATATTATGAAGTTGTCCTACTGGTTCTAATAGTTTTTCAGATCTTATTTTTTATGGGAAGGAATTTTTCCAGACATATAATCACATCATCTGCAAGTTAATAAAATTTCACTTCCTCTTTCTTTCCAGTTGGTAGAAAACAAAATTTAAATTTGTCTAATTGGATGGCAGATGCTTCCTAAATAATGTTAAACAATTATGATATTGAGGGTCATTTAAAAATATGTTTTTATTGATTTTTAGAGAGGAAGGGAGAGAGAGAGAGAAACATCTGTGATGAGAAGGAATCATGGATCGGATGCCTTCTGTATGCCCCCTATTGGGGATCGAACCTACAACCCGGGCATGTATCCTGACTGGGAATCGAACTGTGACCTTCTGGTTCATAGATTGAAGCTCAACCACTGAGCCCCGCTGGCTGCCATTGAGGGTCTTTTTTTTTTTTTTTTAAGACAGGGAATACTTTATTCAAACCCATCAGAGAAACTGACAATTTAGATCTGTAACAGAGCATTGCATTTTAAAGCATAGGCCAGTGATTGTATATGAGAGTGTACACTGCTCTACATACAAATGAACTGATCAGACCAAAACTTTTCAATGTTTAAAACAGAATAAGTTTCCCTGTAAGAGCAGCACCATTGTGACATTTTAAATTTAGTATTCCTCTCCTTCCTCACCCTCTCCTTCAACAGAATCCACACCAACCTCCTCATAATCCTTCTCAAGGGCAGCCATGTCCTCACGGGCCTCAGAAAACTCTCCTTCCTCCATGCCCTCACCCACGTACCAGTGGACAAAGGCACGCTTGGCATACATCAGGTCAAACTTGTGGTCCGGGCGAGCCCAGGCCTCAGCAATAGCTGTGGTGTTGCTCAGCATGCACACAGCTCGCTGCACTTTGGCCAGGTCTCCCCCAGGGACCACAGTGGGAGGCTGGTAGTTAATGCCAACTTTGAAGCCAGTGGGGCACCAGTCCACAAACTGAATGCTGCGCTTGGTCTTGACGGTGGCAATGGCAGCATTGACATCTTTGGGGACCACGTCACCACGGTATAACAGGCAGCAAGCCATGTATTTACCATGGCGAGGGTCACATTTCACCATCTGGTTGGCTGGCTCAAAGCACGCATTGGTGATTTCTGCTACAGAAAGCTGCTCATGGTAGGCTTTCTCAGCAGAGATGACAGGAGCATATGTGGCCAGAGGGAAGTGGATGCGGGGATAGGGCACCAGGTTGGTCTGGAATTCAGTCAGATCAACATTCAGGGCTCCATCAAACCTGAGGGATGCAGTGATGGAGGACACAATTTGACCTTATCAATCTATTCAAGTTAGTGTAGGTTGGGCGCTCAATATCAAGGTTTCTACGACAGATGTCATAGATGGCCTCGTTGCCAACCATGAAGGCACAATCAGAGTGCTCCAGGGTGGTGCGGGTGGTGAGGATGGAGTTGTAGGGCTCAACTACAGCTGTGGAGACCTGGGGGGCTGGGTAAATGGAGAACTCCAGCTTGGACTTCTTGCCATAATCGACGGAGAGACGTTCCATCAGCAGGGAGGTGAACCCAGAGCCAGTTCCCCCACCAAAGCTGTGGAAAACCAAGAAGCCCTGAAGGCCTGTGCACTGGTCAGCCAGTTTTCGAATTTGGTCCAGGACGAGGTCAATGATCTCCTTGCCAATGGTGTAGTGTCCACGGGCATAGTTATTGGCTGCATCTTCCTTGCCTGTGATCAGCTGCTCAGGGTGGAAGAGCTGGCGGTAGGTACCAGTGTGAACTTCATCAATGACTGTGGGTTCCAGGTCTACAAACACTGCCCTGGGCACATGCTTGCCAGCGCCTGTCTCACTGAAGAAGGTGTTGAAGGAGTCATCTCCCCCGCCAATGGTCTTGTCACTTGGCATCTGGCCATCGGGCTGGATGCCGTGTTCCAGGCAGTAGAGCTCCCAGCAGGCATTGCCGATCTGGACACCAGCCTGGCC
>PVJC01000905.1:39226-106539 GCA_004026665.1 Murina feae | reverse complement strand
TGGCTGGAGGAAGATGGGCAGTAGGCAAGCTTGGGAGGCAGGCAGCACCCAGCCCTGGCCACAGCTGAAAAAAGAGAACAATATGCAGGGGAGGGCAAGAGTCTGAGAGATCAACATAGAGGGGGTGCCTGCTCCAAGCCTCCACAGTGTGCCTGGTGGCAGGTCCCCAGCAGGTAGACACACACAGGAGGACTGCTCCGAGCCTCAGATGCAGCTGGGGGCAGGTCACCAGTGGCCACACACACACACACACACACACACACACACACACAAAAGGCGCCTGGCAGACTGGGGCCATCATAAGACATCCACTGAGGGGTCCCAGACTGTGAGAGGGCACAGGCTGGGCTGAGGGACTCCCTCCACCCCGAGTGCACAAATTTTTGTGCACCGGGCCCCTAGTTGTAAATAATGCTGCAGTGAATATAGGGATATAAATAATCTTTCAAATTAGTGTTCTGGGTTTCTTTGGATAAATTCCCAGAAGTGGGATCATTGGGTCTTAGCAGTTCCATTTTTAATTTTTTGAGGTAACTCCGTACTGTTTTTCACAGTGGCTGCATAAGTCTGCATTCCCACCAGCAGCATTTTAGAGTTCTCTTCTCTGCACATCCTCACCAACATTTGCTGATTTATTGATGATAACCATTCTGACAAGTATGAAGTAATATGTCATTGTGTTTTTAATTTGCATCTCTTTGGTGGTTTATGAGATTAAGCATTTTTTTCATCTGTCTATTGGCCATCTGTATGTCCTCTTTGGAGGAATATATAATCAGATCCTTTGTATCTTTTGGGGGGATTATTTTTTAGTGTTGACTTGTATAAGTTCTGCATAAATTTTAGATATTAATTCCTTATTAGCTGCATCATTAGCAAATATGTTCTCCCATTCAGTGGACTGTCTTTTCTTTTTTAAAAAAATATATTTCTTTATTGATTTCAGAGGGGAAGGGAGGAGAATCATTGATTAGCTGGTTCTTGCATGCCGCCTATTGGGGATCAACCCCACAACCCAGGCATGTATCTTTGGCCTGAATCGAACCTGGGACCCTTCAATCAGTAGGCTGATGCTCTATCTACTGAGCCAAGTGAGCCAGGGCTGTCTTTTAATTTTGTTGATGGTTTCCTTTGCTATGCAAAAGCTTTTAGTTTGATGTAATCACATTTGTTTATTTTTTTTTCTTTTATGTTCCTTGCCCCAGGTTATGTATCAGAAAAAAATATTGCTATGAGAAATGTCCGAGATTTTACTGCCTATGTTTTCTTCTAAGATTTTTATGGTTTCATATTAAGATCACATTAAATTCCCCTGTCATGTAAGAGCTCTTCAAGTAACCATAGAAAGGGAAACTTTATGCCCCTAAAGTTTCTAACTTTTTTTAGTATTATAAGAAGAGATCAATTTAAAGAAATCATTTATTAGACTGACTAAAAAGTGCAAGTAAAGAAACCTCTTCTTGCTCAAAAGTTATGGAGATATGCTTATTTTAGCAATTTCAGAGAGGGTAAGCACTTTGAAGAGACTGTGTGCATTTCAAAGGCTCTCTCACTGTGTCTTGGGGACCTGAAACTGTCTGTGCCACAAAGGCAGGATTAGTGACTAGGCTTCTGTTATCTACTCTTTTAAACCTTCTGTGTATAAATCCTCCCTTCATGCCCACAGGTCCAGTCTCTGCCTCTCTTATGGATTCGGAAGTAGGGAATCTAGAGCTAGGGTCTTGTCATGGGAAAAAAAAAAGTTGGCTCTGTACAGCTGGATCCAGGAAATGGAGAGAGGAGGAAGGCAGGGACAGCACAGGTCCAGGTCTGCCCTGAGATGGAGCCAGAGAGCAAAGGAAATGTCTGGGTGACGATTTAACACAAACATTTTCACATCTACTTTGAGGGTTGGCTTTCTGATGCCAAAGAAAGACTTTAACTTATTCTACTTATTTTTCTTTTATAAACCACCCATGCCAGCCAAAAACTCCAAATTTTAGATAAAGAACATTCCTATTTTTGAAACTGTTACATTTCTATGTTGAATTTTATCTTATTCCCACCCTCCTCACTACTATGCAATATCATTCTAACTGATATTTCCTTTAATATTTTTGTATAATATAGTAAGATTATTGCTGTACTATAAAAGTATCATTGATTAAGTTTACTTTTCTTAATGACTCAGATTGTAATGTTTCCTTCCCAGATATAGGCAAAATGTTGATTTTCACTAATTAAACACACACATAGGCCTTATAATTTTTTAACCTTAAAATAGGCTTTTGTAAATTTAGAAATCAAATGTCATTTGTATCATTTTGTACCGAATTCCTTACTATTTATTCACTGGCAAACATATACTCAGGAGCACAGGTTAGCAGTTCAAATACTTCTGAGACAGAAATAATGTTGGATTTGGAAGTCATTAAAAACAATGACTTCAACTTGATGTTCTGTAATTTTTCATATTTAAAATCCAATATCTTAAAAATACTTTCCCATTAATGTGTGACAGACATATTAAACACAATCTGTGCAAATGTTTGAACATTAATAATATCGATCTCTTCATTGGAAATTTTCTGTACAAATGGTATAGGACTATTAAAAAGCTTTATTGTTTTGTACTCCCATTATGCTTTGTAATTAAGGCGATATATAAATTTTTTGGTGAAAAAAGTCGTACTAGCTTTTATTTATTTACTAGTGGCCCAGTACAAAAAATTTGTGCACATTAAAGGGGGATTAATTAGAGGAAATATTTTAATGTTGCTATTTGCCCTTTCTCTGTAATAGAAGTGTCAGTGATTAAAGAAAATCAGTAAAACGTATATGAAAATCTTCCTCCTGTCAGAGTCTGGGGTGCACCATAGAACTCAGAGTCAAGTCTTCAACCACCCATGTGCACCTCAAAATCGCTCGAGACCCAAACCTGGACGGCCCCCCTTCATTGGGCTAGATCCGACCCGGCCGGTCCCACCCTGTCAAGCCCTGCCAGGTGGGGGGGTGCAGCCTCAGGTCCCCTGGGTGCCAGGGCAGGGGAGCATGGCCTGAGGTCCTCCATCAAGGCTTGCTGGGCGGAGGGAGTGGTCTGTGATCCCCCAGCCTGGCGCTAGGGTAGGGGACACAGCCTGAGGTCTCCTGGCCTGGTGCTGGGGTGGTGGGCATGGCTTGAGATCCCCTGGCCCAGCACCAGGGTGAAGGGCACACCTTGAGGGCCTCCATCATGTCCGCTGGGTGGGGGGCACATGTCCCCTGGCCTGGGGACAGTACGGGGGGCATGGCCTGAGGTCCCCTGGCCTGGCACCAGGGAATAGGATGCAGACTGAGTTCCTCTGGCCTGGTGCCAGGGCGGGGGTAGCAGCCTGAGGTCTCCTGTCAAGCCCTGTGGGTGGAAGGCACAACCTGAGGTCCCCTGTCAAGCCCCATGCAGGAGGTGGGTGGGTGCACAGTCTCAGGTCCCTGCTGATTGCTCCTTAAGGCTCGTTATGGGAACTTAGCCTTAGCTGTGGGTGCAAATTGACCGGAGTGGCAGTCAATTTGCATATTCCCTCTTTATTATATAGTATGTGGCACTCTTCTGAAAAGCGGAGAGAGGAGAGAGTGAACAGTGGCTTATGTTACAGGCTTGAAAGGAGAGTGAACAGTGGTATACCCTGTGATATGTGAGGTTGTCTTTACTGCAGCTGTGTATACCTCATACTAGAGCAGCTAGTCAATTTTGATAAACTGCTAGTATCCTGGTTGGTTCTTTACTGAATCGACTGAATTATGTCCTGGATTGTTCAACCCGGGTTGCACAGAGTGCCTGAATAGAGTTGAGAGTATGAGCATAACAGAGCTGACTCCTCACACTTGGGTCTGGATCTTGAAGTCGGTGACTGGGAAGTGAACCACTAGCATGTGTGCTAGAGAGAAAAGAAACAGAAGTTGTGCCAGTCGAAGATAATGTGAGAACATTTCTATAGCAGCAACCTCTTTCTTCCTTCCCCTCCCCCCAGCAGTTCTGCTCACAAGTTCAGAAATGTCTCAAGATAGGGTATATGTTTGTAGTCCCATAATGTCTCTAGAACTACAAGCAACATGGTGGATTTTATTCCTTCTCTAACTCAGACTTTTTGAAACAGTGTTTAAATCTGGTTGAAATGAATTTTGGTCAAGGCCTTAAAAAAGAAAAAAAGATCAATCCTAGGAGATAAGTGGTAGGGTAAAAAGAAAGCGAGGTCAAATGCATGCCCAGGGATTAGCTGCAGAGTTCTCATTTTAAGGCAGAAACTTGAATAGAGCCATCCCTTGGCTAGTCCTGTGGCCTCTGCTCCAAGTCTCTGCCCAGGTACTACCCATGGAATAGTATTAGCTCTTCTGAAGGTCCTTCATCTGAGGATAAATGCACAGAATTGTTTTGACATCTCTTTCCTAGCAGTTTCTCTTTTCTTACGTTTGTGGATCCAATTCTGTTTTTACAAAGCCCAAGTCAAGGTTGATTTGTTCTGTGAAGCTTTTCTTGTATTCAATTATCTGTAAATGTTACCTTCACTTGAATTTATGGAACCCTTAGCCAGTATGAACCAAGTAATCATAAATTTGCCCATTGTTGCATTGGAATTATTTTTTTAGGTGTCACCATGTCTTATTTCCTTGATAAGATTATACTCTTTTTTTTTTTTTTAGGTAAAAAAAAATTTATTTTGGAATTTTCTGAGAAACAGAAACAAAACTGTTTCCTTGGAAATAAGTTCATGTTTATTGAGAATATGAATAAGCAAGAAAAACCAGAACAAACATCACATAATCCAGGTAGTCCAACTATTTTATATTCATTTTTTAATGTTTTAATTGAAACTTCTAAATTGCTTAGTATATAGTTCTGAAAGAAAACATTTTACACTTTCAGAAGTTTTTTTCTAAATATAATATACATCACTTCTGGGAAAACTAGAGGCACTGGGTGTTCTGCTTGTGTTCCAGTTACATTAAACCTGATTAAAATAGCCACCATGACAACAACATCTCTTCAGAAGAGCACAGTGAACACTTAGGGGCATAGTCTCATCTGGACGCCCTGGGATTTAGGTACTAGTGCCTATTAATGCTAATAAGTATTACATCTATGAATCCCAAGGTCCTTATGTCAATCTCATCTGTTTCAGTTTCCACAGGTGGATGTCTAATTTAGAAAAATAAAATGTTTAGAGCTCTACTTTTCTGCCATCTGTGGTGGTGTTATGGAGAAGGGTGACATTTAGGCTTTTAGAATTGTATGTTGAAGAGCTTGAATTCATTATTTTTTAAAGAAATTTGCTCCACATAAAGTCTCAATCCCAATGACATCAGTGTGTGTTAGAAACACACATGGTAAGTTTTGTTTAATGAAGTCGTTAATTATTTTCTCCCTGTTATGTCCCCTCCCTGCACCATCATGCTCCTCCACTTCCTTCAATTAGAGGACAAGCATCAAAGGGTTTCATAGGCTTTATCTCACCACCAATCTGCACAGTACACTACACACAATTCATCTTCTTCAGTGTTTGAACATAAAAATTCAGCACTATTTGTGCTTATGGTCAGTGTGTGTGGAAGTCAACATTTTAGACTCTTTTTTTCATCATTTGAATGGTAAATTCTTATCCTCAAATGCTTTAAATCCAGAACTGAGAACAGCTTACCCTCCTCCAGTAATCTTTGTCTATTGTACAGCTTACATTTGTAAGTTACAGATTCTGTTCTTTTATATTTTCTTTTTAGTATCTAACTTGCATTAAGGTAGAAAATGAGTCCAGTAGGCACTTTGCAAGTGAGGATGTATGTAATGCCTTTATGGACTATGTTGATATGTACATACATTCACATAAATCTGAGCACAAATACAAAATATTACATCTTATCTGTCTAAGGACTAATTTACCAAATAAAAACATTCTCAATCTGTACCAGTTTACACAAAATGTTGAATTGGAAGTTGACTTTGTGCACTCCTTTACCAGGGAGGGGTGGGCCAACCTGGTTAATCCAAACTACAGCACTGACAAATGATTAACTCCAGTCACTACAACCTTGCCTGTCAGTAACTTGCACCCAAATTCCTTCAGGAAACTTGAACAAACCTTTTTTTATTGTTGTTGTTGTTTTTGTTGTTGTTTAAGTCAAACTTGGTTCAATTGCAACAGACCTGTATTCTGTGCATGCCTTCTCAGAGGAGTCTAATTTCCAGTTTTTTGTTAAATTAGTTTCATATTAGTCAATACTTGTTTAAAAACTTGTCACAAGTCTCTGTGGCCTCTGCATGCTTCAATTACTTCTGATTATTACATCAAGATTCACAAATGAGATACCAATACTGAAAAATTATATTGAAACAAACTGAAATTCAATTTCAGAACAGATTTCAATAACCCATCAAAACAGAGCAAGTGGGGAGGAAGCTGGGCCTTGAGGTATACTGGGACATTGTTAAATGCAAGACAACATGACACTTAAAAGTTTAAACATGGTCTTGTAGCCTGATACTTTTAACGCTTTCTTGATCTTTCTTCTGGCCCTGTGCGCTTTGCCACTTGTAGGATGCATTGCATAGCAGGTTATGAATTAAATACCAAGCCCTCTTCTGCCAATAGCACTTTCAGGAGTTGGGTATTTGTATAAATAGTCATGCTGTAGGTGTCCACAGAAAGCAACATTTATTCAGGGCTTTTAAAAGCTGCCAGCTTTTTAGATACAAACCAATCCATAATACTGCTTACTTCATTCAGCTATTATCTGGGCAATAAGAATCAGGTAGCTTGGTAGGCTGGTTTGACATTTTTGTTGGCACAAATTAAGATCTGAAGCTTAACTAATGCAATCTGCTTCTAAAAATTAATTTAACTCGCACAATACCCCTGATACCTAGCCCATGGTTCACATTTATTCTGTGATTTATTGCATTTAGATTAAAGGAGAGTGTTAAGAATGTTATGCTTGAGGCAGCCTGACTCTCAAGAATAGAAATATACACATATTTCTTCCATCATGTGTTACTTCAGGGCAAGAAAAAAGAAAGCCACTGTAATTTGGAGAAAAGACTTCTCCAGACATCTATGAACAACAACCACAGAGTGTCACCAAACAGAACTGCGTTGTGGAAACCAAGTGCAGTAGAAAATTAGTGGGAAGTCATAAGATGGATACAAATATATAATTTTCTAAAGACAAAGTGTTGGCATGAATTCTACAAAAAGTCAAGGACCTTGCAAACTCATCCTATATAATAAAAGGCTAATATGCAAATAGACCGAATGGCACAACGACTGGTCACTATGATATACACTGACCCCCAGGGGGCAGATGCTCAATGTAGGAGCTGCTCCTTGGGGGTCAGTGTGCTCCCACAGGGGGAAAACCACTGAGCCAGAAACCCTGAACTGGGCTCACAGCTGGCAAGCATAATGGCGGTGGCAGGACATCTCCTGTCTCTGAGGAAGCTCTAAGGATGTCCAACTGATGGCTTAGGCTCATGTTCCTCATGGAGAGTGGGACTAGGCCATAGTCAAACATCCCCCAAGGGCTCTTGGACTGTGAGAGGGCATAGGCTGGGCTGAGGAATCCCTGACCAAGTGCATGAATTTCATGCACAGGGCCTCTAGTTTATAATAAACATTTAAAACATGGGTTAGAAAGTGTTTCTGGATGTAGAGAATCAATTAAATGAGGACAAAATTTAGAAGAATTATATATTACAATTATCCGTTATTATAGGGGGTCCCAAAAATGTATATATGCACTGAATAATTATAAAGGCAGTATTTATTAAAATACATTTCATTTTCAAAATTGAGCTATCATTTGTTAAAGTGTGTTTACATTTTTTGGGACAACCTGTATATACACAATAATATATATATATATATATATATATATATATATATATATATTGCAATATATTGCAATAATTTATATATGTGTGTGTGTGTGTGTGTGTGTGTGTACACTCTAATAAAAGTGTAATATTGAAATTGGCCATTTCTTTGGGATGCCCATCAGCCAATCAGAGTGACTGTATGCAAATTAGCCCAGCCAAGATGGTGGAGGCTGCAGCTGGGGAGAAGCCACCGGGTCCAGCACGGCAGAGGGAAGACCTCTGCCCCAGGATCCAGGCCGCAGCTGCAGCTGGAGAAGCGAGCCACCCATGGCTGCAGTCCAGCAGGGCAGACGGCTAAGCTTCCATCTACCCCGGGGTTCAGGCTGCAGCCGCAGGCGGGAGAAGAGAGCTCACACTGCGGTCCATGGGAGACAGAAGCTGTGCCATTGGCAGGTCCCTGAATGGAGGGGTGGATGGTCCAGAGGTGAAGGTGCTCCTGTTTTGCAGCTGCAGTGCCAGGGCTGCATGGGCAGCTGCCACCTGGCTGGGGCTGAGCCCTGAGCTGTGGGTTAATGCCTCCTCCTCATGGAAGCTTTAATGAGGGAAGGAGAGCTGCTCCCTCTCTCTCTCACACACACACACCCTCCTGGGCCCTCTCTCTCGCCGGCTCCATTTTCTCTGCCACAGGGGCAAGGGTCTCCTGTGAGAGGCTCCGGTCTCTCTTCAGAGCTGGGGTGAACCCCACGGGGGGAGCCAGGAGACAGAGAGATGGGCAGGGGGTAGGGCGGAGGGAGCAGTAGCCCTGGAGAGTTTGGGGGGAAGTAACCAGGTGGGAGAAGGGTGGAACAGGATGAAGGGAAGAACTTTATAAAAGAGTCAGTGAACAACAGAGTTAAAAAAAAGAGGATGTATGAGTGAACAGTAGGGCCTATAATGAAAACCAAGTATAGTTGTGTACTGGGGACAGATTTTAAAAGTAGAAGTCAGAAAAGAAAAAAAGATAAATGATAGTGGATGATTAGGCAGGTAGATAGGTATTAAAACAGTGGCAGTAAGTAGAGAAGAATGTATGGCAAAGGTAGGATGAGAGAATAAGAGAGAGGGAAGAAAAGTTATAAAGGGGAGCTGGTAGAGCTTCAAAGGAGAATGGGAAGAAGGAAGGAATGGGGGAGGGAGCAAAGAAAGTCAGAGGGAGGAAGTGAGGAAAAAAATTAAGGTGGGAAGGAAGGAAAAGGGGAGGGTGGGCAGGGGTAAAGATAAAGGAAAGAAGAAATATGGGAAGGGAAGGAGAGTAGTAGAAAATTGGAAGAATGATGATGGAACAGAAGTAGGAAATAAGGAGGAAAGAAAAGTTTATAAATGATGAGTCAGTAGGAAAAGTGTTACATAAAGGAGAAAAATTGTGTGAGAGGAAGAAGCCAATAAGGAAGTCAAATACAATTGTGCATAAAGGGGATAAGATTAAAAAAGAAAGTTAATAGGGGTGACCAAGCCGGCAGGGGAGGGCAGTTAGGGGGATCAGGCAGGCAGGCAGGCAGAGTGGTTAGGGCAGGCAGGCAGGTTAGCAGTTAAGAGCCAGAGGTCCTGGATTGTGACAGTCCCCAAGAACTCCATATTGGAGAGGATGCAGGTTGGGCTGAGGGACCCCTCCCCCCGCCCCCGTGCACAAATTTCGTGCACTGGGCCCCTAGTATATATAAATAGGTAGAGAGGTATCTTCCACTATATCAGTTAAGAAAGCAAACCTTTTTATAAATTTACTTATTTCCTGATTTTTCTGGAAGAACAGAAATCTGCAATTTTTAGCATATTTTTAGCATATTTTTGAACTCTAAGCAAAATTATTTTTTAAATCCTCATTCAAAAAAAATTATGCATTTTCAGGTATTCTGATGGGCTCAGTCAATGCCACATTACAAATAAAAATAGAGCAGAAGGTAAGTTTTCTGTGTGCCATTCTTCTGACTTTGACACTTATCTTCAAGGGGCATCTCAGCATTTTATTTTTAAAAAAATATATTTTATTGATTTTTTACAGAGAGGAAGGGAGAGGGATACAGAGTTAGAAACATCGATGAGAGAGAGAAACATCGATCAGCTGCCTCCTGCACACTCCCTGCTGGGGATGTGCCCACAGCCAAGGTACATGCCCTTGACTGGAATCTAACCTGGGACCCTTCAGTCCGCAGGCTAACGCTCTATCCACTGAGCCAAACCAGTTAGGGTGCATCTCAGCATTTTAGTGGGAATCATCACATCAAAGGGCTTGACCTGTGTCTTTGAGTTGATTTGTGCAACCTAATCCAGGTCAGTCCATGAGTAGAGGTGTGTCTGTCCTGCTTTTAAAGCTACCAAAGAAAGAAATTCCACAACTTCCTGAGTAACTTATTCCTGTATAACCATTACTTTAAAGAAAATTTTAGAAGATGTCCCAAAATCTGCCTTATTTCAATTTCAGACCATTTCTTCTATTTTCTCCAACTTATTTAAATGTATGTATGCATATATACTTAAATAACATAATCTATATTTGTCCCAGAATATGCAAATTCTCTATTTCTTTTCAAACAAGAAAAGAAACATTTATAAAATCTTAACACATTAATCTGGACAGGGACTTTTCCCAGGGTTTTTCTTCCTTGAAATATTTTTGGTCCAATAAACTTTAATTGTAACATCCTTAGTAGCTAGCTATCTTGGCATCCAGTGCAGAGGGAAATAGAAACAGGGTGCTTCCTTAGAATTTCATAACTTGCTTGGACTATCACATCTTTATAATGGTGATGGTGTATTTAATCATATACAATTCATTTCACTGTGCTACAAACAAGGAAAACTACCATTAACCAGGATTGCAGAAGGGAATTTGGAGGGTATCTTCTCTGACCCCTAAACGTTGCTGGTAAAGAAACAGAGCCCCTAGTAAGTGAGGTGGACTGCCACAGGTCACACCACCAACAGTCTGTAGCACAGTCAGTATTGGACTCTCAATTCCCTCTTCCAAATTCAGTGCTTCTTTTATTAAATCACTAGGGGCACAGTGCATGAATTTGTGCTCCTTGAAAGGAACTGTGGGCCACAAGGCTGTGGTGGGCACAGGGCAGATCTTGGCCCATCCTCCGCATCTCTGCCCGGCCCCTCCTGCTGCGGTCCTAGTCCCCTTTCTGCTGGCAGCCCTGCTCCCACTGCCACTGCTCCCACAAGTTGAAGGCACCAGCCCTGCTCACACCTGTTGATGGTGCAAAGCAATTGGGGCTGGTGCCAGCAGCTGGTGCGAGTAGTGAGTCCAGAGCCAGCTATGGGTGTGAGCAGGGCCAGTACTGGCATTGGGTGTGAGCAGGAGCTCCAGCGCCAGCAGCAGGTGAAAGAGACGGCTGCTGGCCCTAATCAGCCCTCAGGAGCAGGGAGCGGTGGAGAAGCCCTGAGGGGTGATTGGGGCTGGCAGCCAAGTGATCAGGGCCATCGCCAGGTGCCGGCAGCAGGTGCGAGCACTGGGTGGGGCTGCAGATTACAAGAGCAAAGAATTTTCAGTGACCACTAGAGACTCGTCCCTATGACAGCAACCAGCTCCCCTCTTTGGTCTAGTGCCCCTGCTCCTGTGCTCCACCATCTAGCCATGGCTAATGCCTGCCATGTTCCACATAAGCCCCCTTTCGTACCTATCCTATATAATAAAAGGGTAATATGCAAATTGACCATAACAGCAGAACAACTGGGAATCACTGGTCACTACAACACACACTGACCACCAGGGGGCAGACGCTCAATGCAGGAGCTTCCCCTGGTGGTCAGTGTGCTCCCACAGGGGGAGCTCTGCTCAGCCACAAGCCAGGCTGATGGCAGCCAATACAGCAGTGGTGGTGGGAGCCTCTCCTGCCTCCTCAGCAGCGCTAAGGATGTCCAAGTACAGTTTAGGCCTGCTCCCCGCTGGCAACTACTTGAGTCATCCCCCAATGACTCCCAGGCTGTCAGAGGGATATCTGACTACCAGCTTAGGCCCAATCCCCCCCCCCCCAGGGAGCAGGCCTAAGCCAGCAGGTGGACATCCCCCAGGGGTCCCAGACTAGGAGAGGGCACAGGCCGAGCTGAGGGACTCCCCCGAGTGCACAAATTTTTGTGCACTGGGCCTCTAGTGTAATAAATAAAATTATAATAGGAATAAATTTTGAACACTAAAGGTCCATGGGAACGATTTTCTTTAAAAAGGAGTGAGTATATTCCTTAAGCTTGAGAAACATTTTTCATTTATTTCAGCCATATCTTCAGGACTTTCAGAGAGGACAGGAATCCACAGTCAGACAGGAAGATCTGCTTGAAGGCAGGCTGTCTCCAGATTCACTGGCCTGTCTCATAAGTCTGATTGTTCTGGAATTCTTTAGTGTCCTTTTAGTTGCTTTAAGTGAAATTATGAAAAGGGGCTCTTTTTATTGTAATACTGCTTCTTATGCCCAAGCCAGCCTGAAACATCTGAAAATGATGTTTCTGGTCCCTCCAGGTAAGCCTGGATGAAAACAGGAGAGCTATGCAGAGTTGATCTGGAGCAATAACTGCCCCAGGGTTGGCACAAGGGCCGGTTCTTACTCTAGAGCTGTAAGTGTGGGAAGGGAACAGATAACTTGGCAGCTGAGTGTCCCAGGGCTGAAAAAAGGACTTAGGCAAGTTACTGAATTCCCTGGAAGGCACCAGGCCACCAGAGCCCAGGTAGGATTACCATTTTAGTCCTAATAATTCAATCTAAACAGAAAATATTTCATTCAGTACAACTTCAAATACTGTACAAATTGATTATAAACCACAAAGTGGGAGTCCACAAAATTTTTAATACCAATTAAACAACAAACACTATAGTGACGAACGTAATTTATGGCAAATCTAGTCCGTGTCTTATTAAAAGAAGCAGAACATGTTCAAGGTAAGTATTTCATTTGTAAACTATGAGTAAACATTTTTTTAAGGATTTTCCTAGAGGCCACTTACTATGAATTTCTCAGTTTACTTAGATCTAGATGGAATATAAATAAGGATTTTGGATTATTGCTGGGGTCTCTGCAAATTTTACTTCCTATCTTACATCCCATGTGGTAAAAGTACACCTTTTTCCAAGGAGCCTACTTTCTCTTTAAACATTTTGGGGTTTAAAGGTAGGATTAACTCCTAAATGATGCAGGCCCTGAGGGCACAGGAAGGGGAAGGAAAAACAAAAGTGGGATTTCTGGTGATTTCCTGGGATCCTACAGTTAGATGGTATATGGCCTCTTGACCATAGAAATTCAGACCCTTGAATGCTACTCCAAGAAAGAATTCCTAGGAATTCCATTATGCTCAGAAAAGGAACACCACATTTTCCTGTAAATAATTTACTTATCAACTTCAGTTCACAGGTGAAATTTAGTCATCCTGTTAATCTTGCTCATTTTGGCAAACATTAAAATACGCATTTTTATGAAGTCAAGCAAGTTTTCAAGATCTTGGGATCCCCCTAATATTTTTTCAGTTTGAGAAAGGAACTTGCCAGAGAGCCTACTTTCAGCACAAGTCCCAGGAGCAGCATGTGAGAGTGACGTTAGCTTATGTCTACTCTGGGTTAGCAGGAACTCATCAGCTGGGCAGTAAGAGGTGCAAGTAGGCTTCTGCTTCACTGGACCTGAGAGAGCTGCCTACACACAGCCAGCTCTCACTCTTCTGAGCAGACCTCGTCTTTTATTCACAGGTCCTCATTAACCTGAGAAATGCCTGATGAATTTTCAACCTCAACATTGAAGGGCCCATTTAATGCCCTAGTCTACATAGTGCCTGAATCTGCAAAATCCCAAGTGCTTTTCATTTACTGCCCAGGAAATAATCACAATAGTACTAATTATGCAGACAGGAACTCTGGGATCTCCATTTCCCTGATCAGGGACACAAGGTCCCATAGTTGAGTACCTGCTGTGCATCACTGGGACTGTATGGTAGTTTTGGTATCCGAAAGACCTGGCTTCAAACCCTCATTCTATCTCTTCAAGTTCTGTGTTCCTAGGGAAACCTTTGAACCTTGTTAAACGTAGTTTCCGCTTTTGTAAAGTGGGGTAATAATATTTTGCAATGTAGTTGTGAGGATTAAAGATTATATATATACACATATACCACCAGCACACAGCAGATGCCATATGAATTGTTGCTATTATTATTATAGGCCTCAGCTGGAATGTTGCCTGAACTTAAATTCTATATTCTACCCACTAATCAAAGTGCTACCACCACCACCACTGCTATAATTACTTCACTAGAAGCCCAGTGCATGAATTTGTGAGGGTGGGGGGAGAGGAATAGGGGGAAGAGAAGGGGACCACAGGAGGTTGGCTGGCAGGCCCTGATCTAGTAGTGCAGATGTACTGAGATAGTGACAAGCAAAGACCACAGACAGAGTACCCCAAAATGGCCTGAACACCAGCTATGCTCTGAAGTGGAAATACAGCTTTACTTCACTGCCTGCACTTGGGCCACCTCACTTTCCCCAGAGCAAAGTTGCTGACAGACAGGTTGTCTCTCCTACCTCAGCCACATATTTTCTCGGGGCTCCACCCCTAAGCATGATAGGTAGCTGACTTTGGCCAATGGTGCCACACTGCTGTAGGAGTGCTAGCCAGTCAGTGGTTGGGAGCTCAGAAAGGCACAGGGCTGAGGTAGAAGTGGCTGATGGGGAGCAGAAGGGCGAGTGGCATCCTGCAGTGGCAGAGGTAAGATGGCGGGGTGCTTACTTTACATCTTTGCAGTTAGGCTGCTGCCTTGCCCCTTCTGTCCCTCCGAGCTGCTACTCTGTCTCGATCAGTGTCAAGATCACTCTCCTCCTACAGGCATCCTGGACCCAGATTCTCCGGCGCCATGGAGCCTTAGTGGGGATGGGGTGGGGGGGAACTGAACTGGCCAGGGGAAAGGGACCATGGGAGGCTGGCTGTGGGAGCACACTGACCACCAGGGGGCAGCTCCTGTGTTGAGTATCCTGTGTTGGTGGTCAGTGCACATCATAGCGACTAGTAATTCTGGTCATTCAGTCCTAATGGTTTAGGCTTTCATATATATAGAAGATGAGCATTTACCTGTGCTGGGGACTTTACTAGTCACTTTCCCTGCATAATCCCAATTTGTACTCGAATAACCCCACAAGGTACTATTTTTAGGTCTACTTTGTCTTTGGGAGAAATAAAGCTTAATGATGTTTTATTGCCCAAGGACACAGTGTAGGTGGCTGGCCCTGGCTTTGTCTGACTCTGCTATACTTTTTCTAAAGGATGAGACATGCATTCCCACTCCCCCCAAATAAGAGCTGTGCCCCCGTCAGAACCACACTTCCTCCTGCCCATTAGCTCCTGAACAGGGGCCCATCAGCCTGCAGTCTTGGTTCAGGACACTAACCTAGGGGTCAGAGGCATGGGTGCTAAGACAGGGCTCTCAGTCCATTCTGCTCACCAGAATTGTATCTGCTCCTTGTCTGAGCACCATTCCTAGTGTCTTAGTTCAGGCAGTAAACAGTGTAGGATTTTTTGTTTGTTTGCTTGTTTGTGTTTTTATTGCTGCAGGCAATTGATTTTGAGTGGTGTGTTTGGTTGAGAACCACTGAGAGATTTTGGTTGCCTTGAGAGAAGCTGTGGACATTTAGGGGACTCACTGGGACTGACATTAAATGCTCTCTACTGACCTAAAGAGAATTGATGAAAAGGGAAAAGGTCACCCATATAGCTTGAAAAAAATCACTTAAAGAAGTTTATCCTGCTGTTCCCTATTTCCTACCAAATTAACGTGAAAGCCTTTGCTTGACTTTCAGGACATCTAGAACCTTCACAGTCCTCTGGGTTCCTGTGCAGCCTGACCCTGTCCCTTCTTCACTGCTATGGAGACACCCTGTGTCCATTTTAGCCTGGATTTCCTTCAAGCATGTGGTTTTAAAATGTTCCCAATGACCAAATCATGTCACTTCTTTAAAATAACATTCAAAAGGACAAGAAAACACCTTCCTCCTGACTTCATTGTCCTAACAGTGATTCCTACACGCTTTGCATGTCCACCTGGAAGGAGGATCATAAAGTCAAGTATGTTGATGTCCAGAACAAAGTGCCTCTGTCCAGAAGAACCACTCTCAGGTTCAAGACTGTCACTGCCTCAGGTGGCAACTCTGATGCTCCACTTTGGATGAGGCCAGGAGAGGATTTCAGAAGTGCCCCTCCCTGCTGGTCTGGACCAGCTCAGTCCAGAGCATCCCACAGTGGTGTGTGCCCATGGCCTGACCCCTGTTCTCTCTTCCAGGTGACCTGAATCAAACAAAAAGCAGGCAGACATTTCCACATAAAAGAACACAAATGATGCATCATTCAAACAGGAAAGAGACACTACCCCTTTCTCATTTGCGTAACCCTGAAATTGGGACAAGTTGAGCAGCATGTCAAGGAAACATGACATTTGATGGGTTTGTTTAGCTCCTCTGTCCTGAGATTGGATTCAAGAATTTTCCTTCTGCCTAAAGTTAGGGAGGGAGGCAGAACAAGGCTGACTTTTGGAGTAGGGTTTTTATAAAATAAATAAACTTGATGACATTGCATAAAAGTTATAAACTCCTTTAGAAGCCCATATGTGAGCAACTTGTAAACAGCCCATAAATATCACCTGCTGGAGCCAGTTAGGGGGCTGATGCAGAATTCTGTCCTAGTACATTTTTTGCAACACAGAGCCATCTGGTAAAGACAATGTATTCTCTAGTTGGCACAGGACTATAATTATAGAACATGCGACTTCTGACTTCTGTCTGGAAAGATGACTATGCTCACCCTGAAGGGTGGATATAGTGGGTGGGTGTGGCTCAGCAGTCACATGCAGGCTGGGCAGTCCCAGCAGAGGGATTGAGGAATTAGAGGGGCTTTGTTGAGAGTCCCCATTCCACTAGTGATATTTCCACAGCCACCACCACTTACAAAGTTTTGAAGAAAAATTCTTCCTTTCATAGTAATGCCTAATTTTTCAGCCACTTTTTAAAAGGTTCACAAACATCTGAGTCATTCTTGGAGAATAGAGTATAGAAAGGATAGTGAATAGCCAACTTCACCCTTTATATACAGTTCCTATTTCTAATCTCCTAATTATTAACTCTAGGACAATTAATTCTACTAAGGATAACAAGGTCTTTCCCAGGTTCTATTTCATATAGAGAATCCTATATAATAAAAGCCTAATATGCTAAGTGACCAGTTAGCCAGTCGGCCATTCAACCAATCAAAGCAATGTAGGCTAAGACTACTCAACCGCTGGCTATTAGGTGCACTGACAACCAGGGGGCAGACACTTCTACTGTTTGGATAGCTTGCTGATGGAGTACGGCAGATCAGGACCAAGTGAGATGGGCCAGACAAACCCTGGAGCTCTCCCTGGTCCCTCCCCAGATGGCCAACCTCCCTCCTCCCTCCCTGGCTTCCATCGTGCACCAGTGGGGTCCCTTGGCCTGGTCTGCCTTCTCCCAATCCCTCAGGGGATATCCGAGAGCCAGTTTCAGCCTGATCCTGCAGGCCAGGCTGAGGGACCCCACTGGTGCACAAATTCTTGCACCAGGCCTCTAGTGATAATAATAATAAAAGAATGAAGTTTGCCTTTTCTACCAAATAGACTTAGCACAGAGTCTCTTGTATAGAAAATATATTCCAGATTTCTCTAAAGTGAAGAATAACACTACATGTAAAACATTACTGAAGAAAAGGCCAGCTAATAGCTTTAGTGAAACAAAAATAAAAACTATGCATGTTTTAATACCATTATCCCCCTATGCACCCTGCACAAACCTTTCCAGTTATACTTTTAATCAAGAATTCTTTCTTGTGTTGTTACTTCCTGCCCTCCGAGTTCCTATGATATGCAGTTTCCATCCTGGCCTCATCCTGTTTGGCCCTTTTTTAAATACTAAGGATCCTGGCCCACAGAGCCTGCCAGGGCTTTTCAAAGCCCCAGAAGTCCGTAAACAGGAAAGATTTCCTCTGAGGCGAAGGGCCCCTCCTTGATCAAAAGATAGCTCTTATATAAGGATTTCCCCTAAATTTGCATCCATTGGCACTTTCCAGATCAGATGCTCTCTTGGAGGGCACATTGCTAGCCATCCATGACACAAGTGCCAGGTCTCTTGCCAGAAGTCCAAAGGCCACACAGAATTGGCAGGAAGAATAAATCCCAGCTACTCTTCTGATGACAATGAGAAACACAAGGATATCTTCTGAGCAATAGCCCAGGCTTGGAGCCCCTTCTGGTTAACAGCCAGGAAGGGTAAGCTGATCAGGCTTGAGATCAGAGAATGAAGTGAGATAGGAGAGCTGTGTGAGGGACTCTGGCAACCTTGGGGACCCCAAAGTTGGGAAAAAAGAATAACAAGTCTAAACAAGATGACTTTTATCTCCTTGGTTTAGTAAATACCCTGAGTCCACTTCAAAACTGTTTTTCAGAAATGAGAATATACTTGATGACTTATTAATTGAAGATATAATTCCATGTTAAAGTTCTGGTTATATTTGTCTTTAGAGTAAATTTTAGCACTTAACAGTCATATTTTCAAAGTTGAGTACATCTTGGTCCAAGTCAGCTAACCTTTCCCATGTAATTTCACTATAACCTATTAAATTTGGTCCAAATCTCCCTCAGCAGTCACAATTGACTAGAAAGTTAATCACAGCTGAGAGTTTCAGTGTGTAAGAATGAAGTGAGAGAGCAATCAAGGTTACCCAGTTGTCTTTTTTGTCAGTTGGGCAAACAGATAAAAATGTATCAAAACAAACAGATATTTTAAAAAGATCTTCTTTCTGCCCTAGCTGGTTTTGCTCAATGGATAGAGCATTGGCCTGCAGACTGAAAGGTCCCTGGTTCAATTCTGGTCAAGGGCACATGTCTGTGTTGTGGGCTCCATCCTCAGTAAAGGGTGTGCAGGAGACAGCCAGTCAATGATTCTCTCATTGATGTTTCTCCCTCTCCCTTCCTCTCTGAAATCAATAAAAATATATTTTATAAAAATAAATAAAAAGACCTTCTTTCTTGTATTGGTCTTTTATCTACAGAACTCATTCTTATTTTTAATTACCTGACAAAAAAAAAAAAAAAAGTGCTTTAAATTCTTATCACACATTTCTCTGTAGCACTCAGCATGAACACCTTATTGCATTTGCTACTTCTTATCAGATAAACTTTATCTTCAGAAAGAGATGAGAAACTTTTAAATCCAGGGCATCCTATGTAATAAAAACCTAATATGCTAAGTGTCTGGTCAACTGATTGGCTGTTCAACCAATCAAAGCATCATATGCTAATGAATGCTAAGGCCACTCAACCACTCATTATGATGTGCACTGACCACTAGGGGGCAGACAGTCAACCAGTCGACCAGTTGTTATGAAGTGCACTGACCACCAGGGGGCAGTTTCTCTGACCAGTAAGTTAGCTTTCTGCTGGGGTCCAGCTGATCGGGACTGAGCAAGATGGGATGGACATGCCCTGGAGCCCTCCCATGGTTCCTGCCCAGCTGGCCAATTTCCTGCATCTCTCCTTGGCCCCAATCATGCATCAGTGGGGTCCCTCAGCCTGGTCTGTGCCCTATGGCAATCCAGGATCCCTTGGGAGATGTTGGGGAGCCGGTTTTGGCCTGATCCCTCAGGCCAGGCCAAGGGTCCCCACTGGTGCGTGAATTCATGAACTAAGCCTCTAGTTACAGTATAATTCTTTGTCTCTCCCTTTCATGCTCCATAGGTACTAATGGGTCAGTAATAATTTTATGTTTAAACTCAACTTTACTTCACTTTTAATTGATCATCAGGGCATTATAACAGGAAAATAAAGTGCTGAGGCCAAAATTTTTCAATGTGAATGGATGTTCAGTTTCAGTGTCCCAAAGTCAGAGGTTGGTGATTACTGACAAGAAAGTAAATGCTAAATGTGATGAAGGTGGCAGGAGGAAGGTGAATTTTTGCCCACACAACCAAACTGGGCAATAACTTAGAAAACATCTGATTTACATTTCAGCTATAGCATTTACCATCTCAAACCTAAGATCTCCGTTTACAAGTCCTATCTCCCTTATTTATTATAATGTTCCTTCAAGGACAATAAATAAGGTATCATTCATCTTTCTGTGCCCGATACCCACTGTAGTACTGGTATATGACATATACCCAAAAAAATTGTACCAAAGAATATCAAGTAATATTGGCATAGTGATGAGAAAAAAATAAAAATATGATTTTTTCCCAAATTTTGATAATCTTTTTCCCCATGAAGCTATATATAGGGGGTTCAACCAAAACCATGAAAGAACAAATATTTTCTGTGCAATACTTACTGTTCTTGGGAAATAACTAAATGTAATTTGGCTTTCACATAATCAAAGGCAAAACAGTTGAAAATAACTGAAGCACATCATCATAATTAGTTTAAGAGTTGACCCAAGACATGCTTTCATTAAAATACTTTCTGTTCTTGACCTCCATTTGCTCTCTTCTTTCACTGATTTACTTTTCTTTATTTGAATGGACCCTATTCCCAAAAGGACTACATATATCATTACTGCAAAAAAATTGGGAACACTAAGATGAAAATGAGAAACTTGGTTCATTTTGTCATCTAGGGGTTTCTGTCAGTCATCTCTGCCCTCCTCTATAAGATCCCTCCTGGCTGGAAACCTGAAACCCCAATCAGAAAGAATATATGCACTCTTATGTTCATAGTAGCACAATTTACAATAGCTAAGATCTGGAAACAGCCCAAGTGCCCATCAGTAGATGAGTGGATATAAAAAGCTGAAGTACATTCACACCATGGAATACTATGCAGCTACAGAAAAGAATGATCTTTTACCCTTTGAGACAGCATGGAGGGACCTGGAGAGCATTATGCTAAGCAAAATAAGCCAAAGAAAAACAAGTATCATGTGATCTCACTCATATGTGGAATCTAAAGAACACAATAAACTGATGAAAACAATAGATTCAGAGACATAGAAACATGGAACAAACTGTTGAATCTCAGAGAGAAGGCAGCTGGGAAGAGATTAACCAAAGAACTTATATGCACATATGCATAATTTATGGACACAGACTATAGTGTGGTGAAGGCCTAAGGCAGAGGGCAGGTGCAGGCTATATGGGGTCAATGGTGGGAAAAAGGGAACATCTGTACTACTTTCAACAATAAAGGTAATTTTTTAAAAAATAGCTCAAAATTGAACCTGAACGTGCTCAAAAAATCATATTTTATGAACGTTAGAAGGATTGTTATGGTGTGTTAGGATAATTTCCACCCATTGGTCCTTATTCTATCCTTTGCAATAAAGCAGAATGAGTTCTGACCCCTTGATGCACTCGTTACAAAAGGGGTATATGTACCCCAAAGCACTGTGTCCTGAATATGCATCACCTGGAACAGATAAGAAATAGGAAAGACAGAGTACTGAAGAAGAGATATGAATAGGTAGTGAGATCATTTTTCTGGGAGCCGGGAGAAAGTTTGCACCATAGACCCACTCACTGGGCCAGTCACTGTCAAAACTCTAGTTTCTTCATTCATCAAATAGAAGGGTCAGAATATAAAATCTGATTGTCTTCAACTAGCTGTCATGCAATATATGTGTGTTTATAATATTCTATACAGTTTTTAAAAATATTTTTATTGATTTCAGAGAAGAAGGGAAAGAGAAAGATAAAACATCAATGATGAGAGAGAATCATTTATCAGATGCTTCCTGCATGCACCACACTTGGGCACTGAGCTCGCAATTGGGCATGTGCCCCAAATGGGAATAGAACTGCGACCTCCTGGTTGATGCTCAACCACTGAGCTATGCCAGTTGGGCTGTATACATTTTTAAAATATTTGTATTATGCCTAAGCTTATGAAGGGAACACAACTTGGGGCATTTAAGTAAAAATGTATTTTGAACCAAACTTTTAATTGCAGCTGTTCCAGGTGTGTGGCGTGTGTGTGTGTGTGTGTGTGTGTGTGTGTGTGTGTATGTGCGCACGCAGCAAAGTTATTACTTAAATTAATTTGTTAAGGTCAAATTCATTTTCCCCTCAACTCTTTGTTACTTGCTTGGGCTTGCCAGCAAACACACTTCTATTATTGGCAGAGAGCTATGCACGTTTCATTCCCATTGTTTCTCAAGCATAAATAAAAGAGACAGAAACAATGCGCAAACCACTGCTGAACTCAGAAATGTGTTTACCAAAGCAGCTGCTTTTGTTTTCTTGTGGTCAGAAGGGTGTGTGTGTGTGTGTGTGTGTGTGTGTGTGTGTGTGTGTGTGTGTGTGTGTTAAAGACTGAATTCAAAGCATCTTTGAGAGGGAGTTAAAAAACCACTAAAATACTATGATAGAACATATTTTATCTCTGTGGTCAGTTTATAAATTTCCTTGACAGATTTGCAAATTATCTATGACATAGTAGCATTATTTAGAAGATTACACTTGGTTTATTCTCTTTGTGTTTTATATATTTTTAAAAGATAATCAGTAATGTATTTTAACTACTCTAAATAAGGTCACCTAAGGAAAAGCAATTGCATGCTTAACATCTGGGAAAAATATTCTCTGTTGGGTAGGTTTCATGGGAACAAAGCTATTTCTCAGAAGAGTATTTTTCCTTCCAGCTTCAGCTTTGTTTTCCTAGGAATTGTGTAGCAATGAAATTAGTGACAGAGCTCATGATTGAATCAATATTTAGTGAAATTAGTTTGTATACAGAGATGTGAGCACTTTTGTGAGAGTCAGAGTAAATATCTCAAGAAAGCACACTGAGAAAAGATGTAGGGCAGAGATCCAGCTGCCTGACTGAGGCAAACAGAAATTTGACTTTATAGACTTCTCCATACATATGTTGAAACAACAGGTTGATTCATAGCTTCCTTGCGTACTTCCAAATTGTTTTGCTACAAAAGCAGATTTACTCCCTTCCCTATCCTATGTCTGGAATTCACAAGCCTGCAAGTTCCAGTCTTAATAAAGGGAATCCTGCAAACATAGCTCCCAATTCTTGTTAACCACAAATTCACTGAACCGCAGAATTTTCAAATAAGACAGGGGTTGGCAAACTATGGCTTGCAGACCAAATATGTCTAACTGCCTGTTTTTGTAAATAAAGTTTTATTGAAACACAGACAGGCTCATTCATTTACCTACTGTCTCTGGCTGCTTTCACACCATAATAGAAGAGTTAAGCAGTTAAGATTGAGAATGTCTTGCCAAGGAGGGCATGTATTTACTATCTGGTCCTTTTTAGAAAATGTGCCAATTCATGATTTAAAATATTGATTTATGTCATAAAAATATCAATTTCTTTGGAAATGTAGTTGTGTAAATGTCATCAACCTTTCCTATCCCCAAGAATTACCCTCTCAAGTAAGCTGGCAATTTGTATCAAGTTTAAATACTTATTATTAAGTACTTATTACTTAAGTACTTATTATTCATTTCAGGAACCACACTTCTAGAAGTCTATTCTAAAGAAACTCTCATAGAAACATAAAGGGATGCATAAAGACTTTGATTTCAGCATTATTTATAATTACTTATAATTTTGAATATTTGAAAACAATTTAAATAGCCCAAGCAGTTTGTATAAAATTATTATTTTGGAAAGATAATATGATTTGTAAATCATGTTTTAAAAACTATTTAAGGGCCTAAATAATAGTTTAAATGTGATTTTAAGAGAAAATGGCATGACAATAAGTGTCTATAGAAAATCATCTCAATGTTTTAAGATAATTACATTTCTAAATGTTAAGAAAAAGATTGAAAAAAGATATATGGAAATATAGATGGTATTATCTGTGGTAGGATTATGGGTTACTTATTTTCTTATTTTTTTAAATATTTATTTAAGGGGAAACTATGCACCATGGTTCCATCATACAATGCAACTTCAGTGTGTACATCTCCACAAAAGGCCTATTGTGCAAAACAGAATATGGAATTGGCCAAACCTCAGAAGAAAGTTTTATTTAGAACTACAAAAATGATAATACTTTTTAGAAATCTGCAAACATTGGATTTTTTAAAAGTGACTGTAGAATACATACATTAGACTTTACTAAATACAAAGAAATTAATTATAATTTAAAAATTATTATTGGACTTACATAACAATTAGGTTTTAAATTTTACTTCTGATAATTGTGCTCAAGAAAAAGAAATACGCCTGCTTTTTAATTTAATTAACAAAAATGTTTGTTCTAAATAAAACTCTTTTCTACATTTCTATGGTTAGCCTATTTCCAAAAGAGGCTGCATCTGCTTATGGGTTAAAGATGGCAGATTTGTAGCCCTTGTGACACCTCTTTTGTCTGAAGCCCATGGCAGGCATTGTGATCTATGACATCACCCCTTCCCAAGAAGTGCACTACAGAAGGCAATACCAATCTATCAGAGGTATCAGGTGATATCTACCATATTTGCCATCCTTGACATGGCTACAAAACAGGTTTGACAAGTTAACTCTAGTTTTCCTCATTCCCTTAAGACTAAGTGGTCAAACCCATTTTTATAGCATTGAACTTGATCATCTTACTTCAAAAGCAATAGAACGTTGTGTGTATATTTCAAAAGCATCTGAAGATGTCTGAAATAGAATCTACTTATTTTTTAACTATTTATGTTACTGATACTACTGTTTTTTTCAGACCTGAAGATAGAGACTGTTTATTAATCATTAACATGCCAGTTTCCATCTCCCCTCAAATGCTAGCACTGGTCAAGTTCTGTCCATGTCTCCTTAAGGATGTCTCTTTCTTTCTACTTCGTGTCATAGTCATGTTCAGGAAGTGCATAGGGTCCTTTCAGGGAAAAAGATGAGGATGGAATGGTAATATTTATTTAGTCATGAATATTTTTGTTGAAGAACTATTATTTTTATACCCTGGCTTAGGAATATGACGTAGAAAAGATTTCTATAGTTTCTTTCTATCCTTTCTTTCTGTTTAATTTGCATCACTTAAAGAGCCAGTACAATGGCTGGTGGGATAATAAAAACAACTCCAAAAAGTCATGGCAGAGTGTGCTTAGTTTTAATTCCCCATGGGGAGATCTGCATATATAATCACCAAGAAACTATCCACAGCTATCTTGCTGAGCTGGCTTCTGGCAAACATATACTTTTAAGCAACCCCAGCCCATCCTGGGATGCTTCACAAGCCACATATTCCCTCTGTCCATGCCTATTGTTTCCTGAAGCCAGTCACTCATGATCCGTTGCAGAGTGAAAGGAGGTTGACTGAGACCTATAATAATAGGCCAAAAGGTAATACCTAAAGTCAGAACAAGACAGTGAGTACCAGCTGTGCAGAATAACATACACTAGTAAAGTATTCAGGGCTAGAGATTGAATGGCATAGGGAAACAAGAGTAGCTTAGCTGAGGGCTGAATCGTAGAGGGTCTGAAACAAGCAGAGAGCAGCACCAACCAGGAACAGACTTGATGCTCAGCCAACAATCACCTCAGCTAACCTATTTTAATATGCATCTTCTCTAAAGTAAAAGAACCTGCCTTAGAACCTGCAGGTGAAGATAATGATATTGGGCAAGCTGGAAGGCACAGGGAGAGCACAAAAACCATTCCAGATGTAGCAGATCTCTCATGTTTATCACTATCTTTCTAGGATGGAAGTACCATGTGGGCAGGGCATGATGTCTATTTTGTTTATTGCTTATCACTAAATAGTAATTGGCACATTCTACGTGGTCAATAATACTTGTTAAATGAATAAATGAACAAACAAATGAAGGAAGGAATGAATGAGGTGGAAAGCAACAGTGAGGGTGTTCAGAGGAAACATTTTTGTGTCCAAATAAACAATGTTTTGGAAAAGTGCCTGAATTTACTCCAGCTTCCAAGTTTTGAGTTCTGAATGTATTACCATATATATTTTTTCTAAGTTTATGTTGTAATGAATGTGTAACAGTGAATTTATGCTCATCATCAATCTCAGGGCCTATATAATCAATATATAAACCAAATCCTAAAACATTGATAAGAAACATGGATAGTTTAAACCTCAAGGAAAATCCCAGGATAGATGTAATGACAACATTAATGGGGGTTGACAGCTTCAGTTCTCTTTTTACTGTTGTGTTTGGAAATACTAGACATTTCTCAATTAATACTGGGAATAAGCTAAATAACTTTAGATATTAGTCCACCCATTGATCATTTGCTTTAACAACAAAAAAAAAAACACCAAAAAAACAACAACCCATGGTTCTGGAGGACTAATCAGGAAAAAAATACAATTAATATGATAATTTATTTCAAGTCCTGTGTTTATATTTGAATCTTGAATGACTTATACTTGTTTTTGAAACCAAGTTTTCTGTCTGTAATAGAATCATTAATAGAGCTCTTTAATCTTTATTGCAAACACATCAGATGTGTGAAGGAAAAGACATGTATAGATGAACAGCAAGTGTTAATTAGATCTCTGTCCCTGGTTAACCTTTGGCAAGTTGGTTTATCTTTATGCATTTTGGTGATTTCATTCTAAAATGGGTCAGGTACAGATAAATAATTTCCCAAAGATTTGTGAATTAACCGGTGTTTATAAAGAGCTTAGAAATGATGACATGCTATCAATGCTAAGTCAAACTACGAAACTGCACCTTTGCAAATGCTATTGTGGGAATAAATGAATCTCAACATTGTATTTATAGTGTGATTTTCTTCTGAAATAGAATATTCATAATGGGCTTCAGCAGGTGACAACAAAGTACCATCTTATCTCCTGTTGATAGACCACAGCTGCAGAAAATTATTTTTTACAATGGCGTCTGAATAAGCTCCTTAATTTGAGACTATTTTACAAATAGATATATATATATATAGCTAATTACATAGCTTACACTGCCTTTGAGACATAAAGAGTGGAATTTATTTACAAAGTCACTGTTGTTATTCCTTTGTATTTTTTCCAATGTAATTTCTTCCTTTACAATCTAATTTTAACAACTTATGTTGAACAAAGAGATGAAGTAAAATCTATTTCTGTGTTATTGATCAAATCCAAGTTTAGGTTAAGACCCAGGTTATCAATTGCTGTTAAATTACACCTTGAACTTGGCTTGTGACTCATCAAGTTTCAAGAAAAAAAAACACATTCCTACACAGAATTTCCACTACCTGCAAGTCTTATTCTCAAAAACAACAGAACAATAAAGTATTTCTGAGGACCATATTCCCAATTCTTATAAGCTACTAATTAGATAAAACATATGTATCAGTAGGTACTAGTAAGATTAAGGTCTAGGTAAAAAAGTGAATAATTCCTTAGAATAAAGGGTGTAAAACTGACATAAAATATATTTCTTGAAGAAAAAAATAGTAGAAAAGAGAGGAGGGATGTGTTACAAAAGGCAGAAGGGTCTAGGCTAAGCTAGAGTAACTTAGATCCAGGAAAGAAGAAAGAAAATAGGGGCTGGGTGGTTGTCTTGTCAAAGGCTAGAGAAAGGTCTTGGATCAGGGCCAAGCTGAATGATCAGAAAAGGTATCCTTGGAAATTGCTTTGAATGCAGGAGTCCTATTACATTGAAGGCAAAGATATTTAAAGTGCAGAGCCACCCCTTTCATTTCACAGATGAAGAAATGAAGGCCCAAAGAGACTCAACCACTTAGAGGTTGAGTTGCTTCTAGAACTCAGGATCAGGGTAGGTTCCTGGGGGCATCACCTGTGAAGGCAAGTCTCCTGGGGGAACTATGGTCAATACAGGCTTGGAACAAAGTATAATAAGTTGAAGGTATGATCAGTAACACTCTCGCCTCTGACAAGCAAGACTTTTACCCACCAGAAACACAAGAGTTGATCAAGTAAGTTGCTTGTGCTCTCTGGTTGCAAACAAACTATAGAGAAGTAAGAATGAATGAGTGCTATGGGATTCTAGATGATAGAGATAATAGAAACACTTAGAAATATTCCAGTTAACTCCATATAAATGAGTGACACTAGGGGCTAGTAAGAAATATAAAAACTTGGGGCAGCCGATCACCTGCTACTTCTTTATCTCCTCCTTGTGTGTTGATACTAGCTCTTGTGACACAGAGCTTTAATAAATGCTTAAACAACATTGCTATGGTGACAAAGATATGAGCCAAGGGAGCAGCTGAAGCCCCTGATTGTCCATTTCAGAAAATGCCCGCCACAGCGACCCTGGGCTGCTCATCCAGCACCTCTCTAGGTAGTGTCTTAATGTGGTTGAACTGAAACATAGAGCCTGATATTTACCAGGTGATATGGACAAACATATTTATACCCTTCTTCAGAGCTACATCGATGTTAACTTCTCTAATGAAGATGCTTCTTTTATCCATCTTCCCCAACAAGCCTGCTGTGATGTTCACATGTGCATTTATTGGGGTTGCCAGCTGGGACAGAAAAAGACTCTAAATGATTTCTGTTAAATTTATTTAAAGGTGGTTTGGATATAAGCCTAGACATGAATATACAATAGGTAAAGTTTACAGAGTTGTGACACAAACTCTCAAGAATTGTGGGGATGTCAGAAAATACTCAGCAATCAGAACATATGCCTACAATGTTAATACATTTTATGCCTCTAACTCCAAAGCAGAATATGAAGAGGAATGTAAAACAGACAGCAAAGCTTTGAGCCAAGTAGCATCTCTGCATATTTTTTGATATTTAGCTGAAACTATTTACATATAGGAATCTAAGTTTTTAAAAAAGAGATTTTTAGAGGAAAAAATGTAAGCTTTACTCTATTACCCAGGAAAATGAAGAATATACCACGCAAATGAGAAGTTCATGTGTGCATTGTTGTTGTCCGATTAAATTACAACTTTTCCTAAAAAGCTGATTTGATACTTCTGTGCTAGATGAACACGCTGGAGAAGACCTTTTAAATATCAGTGGGTCAGTTCAAATCAGCAAATATTAATTAAGCACCTACTTTGGGCAAAGCGCTTTGATAGGCTCTGCAATTGTTAGCAAACCATATCAGTCTCTGTTCTTAAGAACCTGAGGAACTAGTTGGTTGAATAGTAGCAGAATACCAATGGTTACAACATAATTCAGAATATTGAAAGGAGAATGAATGATGCATAGATACAGTTCTTGAGCGTGTCAGAAGACAGAGGACAAGAGACTGCATTTAATTGGTAATTGGTTGTCAGGAATGGCTTTATGAAGGAAGCATAACTTCAGAAAAAAAAACAAGAATGATGTGCAATGTTTTGACAGGGAAACACCCTTCAACTAGGCATGAAGAAGGTGAGCAAGGATGAGTCTGAAGAACTACAAGGTGAGCATTTTGGTAGAATATATAGGGGAATTCCATGGGATAGGGCAGATAACAGGTGGGAGCTACATTGAGGAAGGTTGAGAAGAACAGGCAGAAGCAAGGAGAAAATAGGGAACTTTCAATGTTTTTAAGCAGAGAAGAGAAATGAGGGAAGGCACTTGAGGAGGCTAATGCAATTGCACCAAGGACAGGTTACAAAGTCAGAATTTGAGTGGTAGGATAGATATCTAACAGAAAAGATAGATGTGAGGACATTACAGATATGTAATTTAGAGGTCTTTAAACCAACTAGATTATGAAGACAGAAAGGAATCAGGAGTCCAGCCAGCATAGTTTGGTGATTGAGCATAGACCTATGAGCCAATAGGTCATGGTTTGATTTCCAGTCAGGGCACATGCCTGGATTGTAGGCTCCATGCCCAGTGTGGGTGTGCGGGAGGCAGCCAATCAATGATTATCTCTCATTGATGTTTCTCTCTCTCTTTCTCCCTCTCCCTTCCTCTCTGAAATCAATAACAATTTTTAAAAGAAGGAATCAGGAGATGATCCAGAATTTCAAGTTTGAATAAATAGAAAAGAAAGCAATCAACAATAAATATAATAAATTCAGAAGTCATTGTAAAGGAAGGAATGCAATTTAATTTTTCAATTATGACAATGGTTTGTTATCCAGGCAGTCAACATCATTCAGAAAGAATTTAGAAGTTTAAGTCCAATGCTTAGGTCAAATATAGGGCTGGACAGAATTTTGGGTATTATCTGAGCTAACTGGCTAATATCCAAAAGGTAATTCAGGGAGAAGACACTTGGGATAAAGCAATACCTTATCAAATTCCCATGTTTAAGGTTGGGAGGAGAAAGGGAAGCTAGCCAAAACGACAAGTAGTCAAAGAACTGGAGAGGATATCGAGGTGGCACAAGATGATAAGATGCAGGAAAGAATAAAGCTCCCATGAGTGGAGAGTAGCTAATTGTGTATGACTTGTACAAAGGTTGAAGAAGTTAGGACCAATGGTTTGGGGCCTTAGAAGGGTATCTGGAGTATAACATTGGAGCAAGCCGTTTCAGTCAACTGGAAGAGGCAAAAAGTTGTTCTGAGAAGAGGTTAGCAAGAAAGTTCTAGAGTGTAGACACCATGTTCAATATCCTTGATAGAAAAGAAAAAGAGAGAGAGAAAGGAAAACTTTTTGATGGATAACAATGTCCAAGGAGAAATTCTTACACTTTCCCATGAGTGGGAAAGTCCTACAGAGCTTATTTGACCCTGGAGGCCCACCGTGGTCCCACAACAAGAAAAAGCAAACCCCCCTTCTTCAAGAGCTCCCAGCCACACACATCTAAAGACATTTCAAATGAAAATAGAGCTGAGGGTACTTTGAGAGGCTGCAGGTACAGCTGTATCATAAAGGTGAGGTGGGAGAAGGGGTTGAAAAAAGTACTCTCTTCTCTGCCACTGTCCTGAGGGCCTTCCTGTGGACAAGCTCTTCATTGCAGCCACTTAGAATCCCCTCACTAGCAGGAAATCTGTCACAAACAGAAAGGAGGGAAGGAGACAGAAGGGTTAAAGGACCCAGGGAAACTAGAGACAGAGGGAAAGGGATGAGATTGGGATGGAACATCAATTTAAAAACATTCATTTTCACAGCTGCTATTCTCTGAATTTATACTACAAAATCCACTAAGTTTCCTCTTTCTTGAACATTAAGATAATGGAACTATTTGGCTGAAATTATTGGGAAAGACTGACATCCTTGCTGTATTAACCACCATGGTATTGGTTTTAGCCTTAAAGTACTGGCTATCAGTGGACACGGGAAACTGGGGGTTAGGGAGGAGGGGGGGGAAGGGCAAGGGGAAAAAATGGAGATCTATCTATCATCTGTTGTAATACTTATCTATCACTTGTTGTAATACTTTAAGCAATGAAATAAAAAAAGCAAAAAAAAAAAATAAAGTACTGGCTGGGTTAGTGTCTGAATGTATTGAATATATAAGCTCTCAAGCACACTTGGGAAAATAATGATTTTTGAAGCCATCAATGCTATTATCAAGTTTGTGACACTGAGCTAGCCTTTTTCCTGAGATTTTCCAGAAACTTCATCATATAGATTTTTATAAGACTGCAATTATAGCATACTTAACAAGGCAACTAACTATATAAGACATTTAGAAATTCTTGTTGGTTGAATACATGCTGAGCATTAGATATCATCTCTGTCCTGCATATGTGCTGTGCTTTGAGATATTTATCAGTGGCTCTTCTTAAGGATGCAGATATTATTGTTTACTGTCTGAACTTATTTTAAGGAACAGAACCTGCTGATGCACTTCCTGTTATAGTGATACCTAGGTTTTATTCAACATGTTGCTCTTGTAGTCATAACATACTTCGCCTACATTATTTCATCAACACTGTTATTAAGATAGGTAGAGGAAAGAAAGCTTTTTTCTTCAGAAAGAGAAGTGTAAAAAGATGAATTAAAGCTGTGTTTAGGTCATATTCTTCCATCAGACCCTTATGTTGTTACATCTTACTGAGACACACTGGTTAACATTATTAAAACCTTGGTATTAATGGTGCCATAATCAAGCCATTCATAGATTGCATACCAACCCATACAAACTGTGTCTCATCTCACAGATGTGAATGAATGGCAGAAATGCAATTATAACTCACATCCCTAATTCTCACCAGAATACTTTTTCACATGGAGCTTCTAGCACAGTCTCCAGACATTTAGAAATCCCCAGCCCCCATTAATGAAGTCAAACACACATCAGGTATGATGTTACAAGAGCTAAAGAGGAAAATGAGGATGTGTCTTAAAGGACTAAACCAATATACCCTAACCATTATTCAGTAGTGTCCCTAGCTAGTGACAAAGAAATTGCCACTGGAATAAAGGATAAGGGAAATGCAAAACAATATCATTGGGTGGGGGGAGAAATTCTAATTAGTGCTAAATTCCAAATTCCCTTCATCTAGTGTCAACAACCTTCATTGAAAAATAAAACTATGTGCTACATCGTGAATAGTGAAGAAGCTGCTAGGACAGTTTTGGTTCCAATAAGGACCAGGCTGAAATCTGTTCCAAATATGCGCAGTGGAGGGAGGGCAGGCAATTTGTGTGGCAGAGCCCACTCCCCCTGCTCTGTCACTTTCCAGCCAATCTGTGATCCTTGCCTGTGCCCCTGAGAATCAGAGATTCCAAAATTCCAGTTCTGATGCCTTTGACCAGGTGGTTGAGGACTGGGTAATGTCCATATGCAGGCTGTCAGAAGTCCCTGCTGAAAGGACTTGAGTAGTTATCTAAATTGCCCCTCCACCTAATTTCACTGTGCATTCTCCAGGCTGCTGACTGAGAGCCATAGACCCTACTTAGGGAAATACTGTTTCCCCCCCTCTATTCTTCATCATCGGATTTCAATTTCAATAAAGTTGTCAACTGTGCAGTTTAATTAAACTGATGACTATTATATTAAAAGCATTCTTTTGAATTGTGGATGGTAGAAATTTGTAAGATATGGCTTCTACCATCCTAGAGTTTGCCACCCAATGGGGAGACAAACCCTTACTAGACCATTAGAAGTCAAACCCTTACTATACTATACTATACTATACTATACTATACTATACTATACTATTAGAAGTCTAAACACATGGGTGTTAGAATACAGGTGAAAATAGCATCAGACTGTCAAATTAATTAAGCTTTGTTATTTGTATTGGCTCTCATTTTTTCAAAAAAAATGGATTGATTCAGAAATTAAAAATGTGATCATATTTTCCATGTCCAAATTTGTTAATAAATGTTCACTTTCTCAAATTATTAAGAATGAACAGATAAGTATTAACCAAGATAACAGGCAAAAAGTGGTCTAATTGAGCCAGATGTCACTACATCTAAAAAATAACATAATCCCAAATCAGACAAAATCAACCTGTACTACCAAGTATGTGGGGCTTTGTGTCCTTCATTTTCTTTGAGTCAAAGTGTGTTCTCTTTTTCTTTAATTTGGGAATTTTCTGTTTTTAATTTTATTAAAGTCAAATCTAGGACTCAGATTTGGACCACATCTTACTTTTCCGCATGCCTTCTCATTAATACCTTACATCTTCTATAATAGCTACCCTGTTAGTAACATCCATTGGTTAAGAAGTCCGATAAGGAGTTGGAATCATAACCATACTGATTGGCATTTGCCACTTCTGCCTATTCCAAAGAAATTTAAGAACTTGAAAAAGAAGACATTTAGATCCTATTTCATCTCAGGACTGGCTGATCTCTCCATGACATGCCAGACATCACAGAAGCAACAAGCCATTACATCCAACCTAGCTGACTGATTATACAAGAATGTGACCAGATAAAAACAAAATACTCTGAAGCATCTGTTTCTTCTCAAAAAACACTCTTCTGTTTCTCACAGGAACCCAGTGCCTGAGCAAACATTTTCTCTTTAACCCTTTACTGAGTCACCAGTGGCAAATACAAGGGCTGTATCAGCATGTTCCAAATAGGGGAACTGGGGAAGAGAGCAACTTTGAGGCTATTTGCCTAAGATTAATTAAATAAATGAGCCTGACCCAGAAGAGACTAGTTCCAGGCCAGTGATGAAGCACTGGATGCAGCTGGGATCTCACGTGTCCCTTGGATTGTATAAGTCCAGCCCTTATGCTGCCTGGTTATTGTATTTGTATGTGCTTTGTGCTTTCGAACTCTATTGACAAAAAGGACCAGAATTCAGATATTTTCCCTTAGAATGTCATTCCTAAATTAAGGCAAATTTCGACTAAGTGGAAACCACTCATTCTTTGGGAGTTTCCATGCACAATTTTTACCAGAGCTTACTTAATTTGAACTGAGCATTTAAAAATTAAATCCTTACTCAGAATTTGTTGGTGTATATTTAAACTCTTGTGTGAGATTTTTGATAGAAAAAAATGGCTGCCTGAATAAGAGCTTAGTTGACAACATTTCATAAAAATTTTCTCATTCAAAAGGTATACCTCAAGCCCCTTCAGTCACGAAAGTGGAAATATATTTGGTGCAGCAGCTGAGCATTTGGGCTCATTAATAGACTCTTTCTAAGTCTCAGTACTGCCATCTGTAATAGGGGGATGATAGAAAGAATAAGTAAGACCACGTTTGTAGCTATGACTAAGCACTACATACATGGTCTTATTGCTTAGACGTGGTAGCAAATAATGAGGAACTGACAGAACCAGCTGCAATCATTCCTTTCTAAACTTTCCACTAATTATTTAAGTTAAAGGAGATAAAACATGCTGACCAAGAAAAATATAAGATATGTGTGCAGTAGACCTGGGCTTGATAGGAAAACCACATTACAAAGCAACTGAGTGGACAGTAGCCAAAATATATTTTTCTCTCCCTGCTCTTCTGCAGAATTTAGCAGAGTTCTGAATGAATGTAGTTCACTTCCTAAGCTCTCTGTAAAGACTAAAGTCAACCATAAGTAGGCATGTGTGTGGCATGGATCACAGTCAGCCTGAGAGAGTAATGCCATCATGCCATCCCTAAATGACACAGACACAGTTTAGTCAATCAGAGACTAGGAGGAAAAATCTTCTTTTAAGGTGCTGTGTTATCTCAAGTCACTGACTACTACAATCAGGATTGATTACAAACACCCAATTATGAGGCATTTGGAACCTGATCTGAACACTAATCTTGTCTCTTGTTCTTCTTCAGGCTTAATCATCAGCCTTGATGAATACTACAACGGCAATTAGTTAAGTTTATTTTGTAGCCTTCTTTACACACACGCACATATGTCAGCATGCAGGCAACTATCACATTTTATGCTGGAAAGAAAGGAGCTAAGAATATGCATGCTGGCTGAAGCATATGTCTCACTTGGATCAAATGTTAAGTGCCTACTCCCCAAAATGAAATCTGGAAATGCCATGCACATGTTGATTCAATCTGAGAAGATTTGAACTAACCTTCCTTTTAGCTTCTCATAAAGGTTACTTTTTGTTTTTTTGAATGATAGGAATGCTGAACACAAAAACAACTTTGCAATACTCAGTTCATTATGATCAAATGTGATTGCCTACAGTAACAAATAATACAAAATAATGTTATTAAAAACAATGGTTCTGTCCAAATAAAATCAGTGCTAATGGGGGGAAATCAAAAGGAAAAAAGCAGATAATTATTTGCCTGAGTAGTAACTAAGGATGCTGCAGGCAGGGCAGCAGTTGTTCTGAGAGGCTTTAGTATTCCTCATTCAATAGTTTTATAATTGACTTGAGCATGGTGGTGGTAGTGCCGCTCACATTGCCCTTATTGGGAAGTTACTTGAGATCAAAACCATCAAGAAAGATACGAGAAAAAATAAAGCAAAAACGATTTTTCAGAATTCACCTTGCAGATAAAGTAGGCTCCAGACTGAAAACTTTGTTTTTAATTTTACAAACCATAATATATGCAACAAATACAAAATATTTCTACAGTAGTCACTGAAAAAAATAGAAAATGCTCAGTAGGACTCTATTTTTTTATTAGGTAGGGAACAGTGCACATTTTTATCTGAATTCCACAGAATTGCACTATAGTCAAAGGATAGTACATACAGACTGTTAAGACTATGGTTTTGTCCGATTTTGAAATTTATAAAAATGGAATTGTACAAGTCAGAAGAGCAGTTAGTCTCGAGGCCAAGGGTTAGTGACTGAAAGTGAACTTATGGGCTTTCTCTAGGAAACTGGGAATTTTCACTCTGGATTGGTTATATGAATGTGGTAGCACTAAAAATTTTACTCTTATTTTGCATATTTTTCTAGATATAGATTATACTGTAATTAAAAGTACATATACTTCTATGTTACATATAGAAAATGGAGAGGTATTTTAGCATAAAATATCCACTATTTTCCATAAAACAAGGTCTTTGTTTTGGTCTAAATGACACTGCAAAACACAAGACTGGGACTAGAGAGGGGTACCTGCCTTGGATACAAAAAGCCATAGAACTCACAAATCAAGATAAATAATATTATAATGAATCTTTTAAAAATCCAAATTATAGTCACAATCCATGCTAAACAAAGTGAATAAAGCCAAAACAGAAAATATTACTTAGAGAAATTATAAATAGAACCTATATTTCCCAAATTACCAACAAATGAATAATAGACCATTATATCATTAAATTTGTAGAAATAATCAGATTCAAAAAATGAAAGGCAGATTAAATAAAATTCAAAATAAATGAAAGAATAATGTTTCAAAGTTTATAATAATGTAGGTACTTTTAAAAGTATCATTAAAGAAACAATGATGTAACATAATTCCTACACTTGAAATTCAACTATTTAATTATAAGTTTATTAGTGGCCCAGTGCATGAAATTCGTGCACATTAAAAGGGAGTAATTAGAGGAAATATTTTAATATTGTTATTTGCCCTTTCTCTATAATAGAAGTGTCAGAGATTAAAGAAAATTAGTAAAACGTATATGAAAATCTTCCTCCTGTCAGAGTCTGGGTGCACCATGGAACCCAGAGTCAAGTCCTCAACCACCCATGTGCACCTCAAAATCGCTCGAGACCCAAACCTGGATGGCCCCCCTTCATTGGGCAAGATCCAGATCCGGCCAGTCCCACCCTGTCAAGCCCTGCCAGGTGGTGGTGGGGGGGGTGCAGCCTCAGGTCCCCTGGGTGCCAGGGCAGGGGGGCACAGCCTGAGGTCCCCCATCAAGCCCTGCTGGGTGAAGGGAGTGGCCTGTGATCCCCCAGCCTGGCACCAGGGCAGGGGGCACAGCCTGAGGTCCCCTGGCCTGGTGCTGGGGTGGGGGGCATGACCTGAGGTCCCCCGGCTCAGCACCAGGGTAGAGGGCACACCTTGAGGGCCCCTGTCAAGTCCCGCTGGGTGGGGGGCACATCCTCAGGTCCCCTGGCCTGGGGCCAGGGCGGGGGGCATGGCCTGGGGTCCCCTGGCCTGGCACCAGGGAATAGGATGCAGCCTGAGTTCTTCTGGCCTGGTGCCAGGGTGCGGGGAGCAGCCTAAGGTCTCCTGTCAAGCCCTGCGGGTGGAAGGCACGACCTGAGGTTCCGTGTCAAGCCCCATGCAGGAGGTGGGTAGGTGCGCAGCCTCAGGTCCCTGCTGATTGCTCCTTAAGGCTCGTTATGGGAACTTAGCCTCAGCTGTGGGTGCAAATTGACCAGAGTGATGGTCAATTTGCATATTCCCTCTTTGTTATATAGGATTGTAATTAAACTTCATATGAAGTTATTAGAGTGAAATCTTCCTTTGATCACATTAAGTTAGAAAAAAGACACATATTATTGGTTACACACAGAAGAGACTTAAATTCTAGACAGAACTCAGCAAATTGTTTATCTATGCATGCCAGCATTGTATCCTAGTGAAAATCCCACAAAACAGCACTGACATTCAGTCACTAAAGTCAGGAACTTGTCAATAAGAAGACTACTACTGGGCCTTCTCCCCCAGCATGGTCACCTTTTTAGATTCTTTTCTGGAGCTTCACATTAATTTTCTTAATGTTTTTAACCCAATGCCTGTGAAATTTTTATTGCTCCCCAGATGATGACATCTGATCTGAATGTAACCACACACCTCTTTACTCAGCAGTATTTGTCACAACCATTATAAATTATCATGCTGATAGGTTGCCTTGCTGGGAAACTGGAAAGGTTCCATAAATTCTATCATATCAATGACATTCTTGTTTATTATGCAGATATAAAGTTTTATGAGATTCAAGATGTTTGCAGCACCACACTTCACAACATGGAGCATTCTGTGGTGCCAAAAAAGAGAACTCATCATTCCTTCCATTTCCTTAACACCTTCTCCTCTCAGAACATTCTCTAACCCCTCAACATCAACACAACAATAAAACTAGGCATTATATCTAGCCAGAAATCCTAGCACAAGATCAACCCTGCAGATAGATCTTCTACTTACACTCTGCTGAACTATTGATTAATACTCCTTGTTCAATAAAAGAATTCAGCAAGTTGTAATACTGTATTCTGTTTTTCACTGCTTATTTGTAATGAAAAGTGATTCAGTGGTGGCATAAACATAGACTGTTGCATTTTAAAACTAATAAGCACAACCTGCACACTAATTTTCCCTAAGGAAACAACAACCCCTTGCCCTCCCCTGTCCCAATATGCACTTTCATATTGGGTCAGTCTTGGTGTTATACACATGAAAAGTTGTGATAAATAAATCATAAATTATATTGTTAAAATTATGAAGTAGTTTATGTATTTAATTATACATAAAATTTGGTTTAACATAGCTAATCTATTTCATTATTTATCCACCTCTATACCTTACAGAAAAATAATTGTTTACTTGGCTCTCAAGGATGTTTCTCAATAAGCAAATGCACTCAGGAATTTATTTCTTGAGCTTTCACATGGTGAAAGTTGACTATACAAATATTAATGGCATCAAGAGAAAATGTAGGGTACATTACATGATCATCCCATTACTAGATCGATATATTCAGTTAGACATATGCTTTACTTTATATTTCCAAATGTTCTAACAATCACCCAGTTGTAAAGATATTGTAAAAAATGATGATGTCTTGCCTAGGTGGTTTGGCTCAGTTGATAGAGCATCAGCATGCAGAATGCAGGTCCCAGATTCAATTCTGGTCGAGGGCACATGCCCGGGTTTCGGGCTTGATCTGCAGTGCAGAGTGGGGAGCACAGGAGGCAACCATCAATGATTCTCTCTCATCATTGATGTTTCTATCTATCTCTCCCTTTCCCTTCCTCTCTAAAATCAATAAAAAAAATTGTATGATAACTTCTTTTGAGGGGAGCTTTTAACTTTTCAAAGGACTCTCATATCCACTATTTCATAATCCACTACAATAACCTTATGACATTGGTATAAGTACATATAATATAGCTGAGAAAGGGAAAGATTAAATACCTCAAGACAACAGTTTACTCTTACTAAGAATAATGACCAAAAGACTTCTGAATGTGATTTATTATAACTAGTTTTATACCATTTCAAATACAATTTTGGAACTAGCCTAATATAAATTAAAAAACAAATAAACACAAAACCCACCAGAACCCAAAAGCTATGTTTTTGTGTATCTAACATAAACTTCTGAAGTTTATGAATTTGTTGTTCCACGAGTTTCTGGTGGTTGCCATGTTTTGTAGGAAATTCTACCGTCTCCCCCCACAAAATACAAAGCTATTGATTCTTCTCACAGCCTTTTAAAAAGGAGATAAGAATTCTGCCGCCATTTGTAGAATTTCAACTACAACCTTCAACAATAACTAGTAATCATGTGGAGCAACCTGAAAAGATAGCAACTACAATGTCTTCAGTTGGTTATCAATATTGTTTTCAATGTCTTCAATGTTTTCAATATTGTTTTTTGAATTTCCATTGATAAAATGATCAGATAACAATACTTCAAAACATGTCACAAAGATATTTTCCATGCCACAATATTTATTGACTTCATCAGGCTAGAAACAGACTTTCAAGACTGGCTAGGAGATGGCACCTTCACAGAGAACAAACTCTCAGTTACTATAATTAAGAAATCACCTTACTCTAACATTAAAAAATATCACCATCATAATTATAGAAACTATATTTTTGGCCACATCAGTTTATTGAACTATCTTGCTAACATCACTAAAATTGCCTCTCCCTAGAAAATACAATTACCCATTTTCTTCTCATCTTAAAAAAAGAAAACTAATTAAAATCCCACCATATCTTACCCCCACTATGGGATGGCAAATATTTATTTAAAGCTTACTGTGTGCCGGACACTGCTGAAAGCACTTTCTGTATATTAACGCACTCACGTGGCTTCCCTCTCTTACATTCCACTCCAGTTGTGTCCTGGAGTTGGCTTGCACCAACTCACAAGAACCAACTGTACACATCTCTTTGCAGTTCTGTGCAGAGTGACATCACAAAGGTAGTTTAAAACTGGCCATAGAGGGAGTATTTATACTACAGAAATTGTCAAACATTTACCAGCACACCACTGCTAGTAACCACTGACTATTCCGAGTTCTTTAATGATTATATTACACATACATATGGTCATGATTTTCAGATCAGGAATTAGTAAATGTCAGTTTATTGAAATTTAATAGCACCTTATTTTGGGGAATAATTTCATTTCTTTATCAGCATTTCTTAAAAACATGTCCTATAGCAGTTTAAGTATTGTCAAAAAACAAAAATAAAATAGAAACAAGTCTCTAGGCTATCTAGGTGATTGACAATGTAAAATCCACCATACAGAGTATTGACTCCCTGCAAAATACAATAAACTCTGTTTCTTAGCAGTCACTGTAACATTCTATTAACGACAACTTTTACACAAGATTTAAAAAGTCAATTTAATATCCTGAAACACTTTTGAATCACAGGAAAAAGATTAAATTAGAATCAGCATAATTCTATTGTACTATAGTGTATGCTGATTACTTGGAAATTGATCAACAGTATATGAATTGCTAATTCTGTATGCACTAGAATATTGAGTTAACATTCTAGTTAACCAGATGAAGTCAATATCCTGTCCATGAAAAATTAGTTTACCCCACCAACTCAACATTCTATTGAGGACTTACCACAGGTGGGAATATTTTCATATTATTCTGTTCTTTCCTAAAAGAGTTATGTGTTTTCAAATAGAGTACTTTTAATAACGAGTGTACCTACATAATGTTGATATCCAGTGTAAGTAGTAATCTATATACATTGTATACAATGATATCAAATGACCCATTTTAAAACTTGGGAAACATATCCCTGAGAGACACTTTAGAATTCAGATTTAACTAGATTGTTTTCCTTTGTTCAAACTATTTATATGTCTAAGTGTCATTAAAAATTGATATTCCGCTTCAAATCTCTGGAGACTATACCATGAGCAATAGGGCAGAGTGAGATGATGTGGACAAAACAGAAATGGGAGTCTGTTGGCTGTCCAGAGAGAAGAATAAATCTGGATCTTTGTGGACTGCTGCCTGCAATGTCAACTCTTCCTTTCCATACTGTGGAAAACTGAACACCAGTTTGTTCAAATCAAGTGGGGAAATATAATTTAGACTCTCTCTATAGTGTGACTATTTTCATAAAAATGAAATCTGACATAATAACTTAACAATGCTTAGTAAATTGATAATAGAAGGAGATAGCAAAACTAAAGCAGATGGATGAAATACTGATTCATATTTGAGTCTCATTTTACTCACTGAGCATTAATAATTATTTTACTCATCTTCAATAAGAGACTTGCAATCATTTATCCACCATAAAAATTCCCTTATCCAACTTACCCTATATTCCTTTTATTTTCAATGACAATATACTTTTGTCATGTCAATAAGATAGAGTTCTTAAATTACAAAATGTGCCACAGATTTGTTACAAAATATCCAATCTTATTACCTTTCAATGCCACAAATGTTAGTAACTTTTAATATTTAATAAAAACTCAAATGAAAGTTTGGGTTTCTAGTTCTCCTTCCAGGTGGGGATGGAGGGAAGACACATGTACATACATTTCAAAACAAAAAATGTTAACAGGAAAATTAATATGAGCGATTGCACATTTAAATATAATTTTCCTAGTTTGGGAAATTCAGAAATCACTTAACATAATTTAATTTCCATACCCACTGACATGTAATCTGGCCTAGACTGGAATGCTCCCTGGATCCATTTATATCCCAGATTGTACACTCAGACTGCCCCCGTTAGATATCGCGACCACTAGATGGTGCTGTGGTGCCCTGTTCAAATACGCTCTCACTTACTTGCAGTCTCGGTCCTCCAAATCAAAGTGAGGGTTGAAGTTGATCATAATTCTCTGGTATGGTTCTGGAGCCTGAATCAACCATTCACATTTTTCACTTGGGTGATAAGAATGAGGATAACCAGGAGATGTAAGGTACCCGGGGTTTTCAATTTTTATAGTATTGCCACATTTATCTGTAATGAAAATAACATTTTAGTAGATCTTTCCCTGACAACCAGTTAGGCACTCTAGCTTTGTATGTAAATTACCAGCTATTGAACATCCCATAACTTCGTATGGAGAATTCTGACAAGCCCCTGCAGATCCTTCAGGTGGTGCATATACAGATAGTAAATGCCACACCAAGGATGATGCTCTTTGATCCCAGGGAAGGTTGGATCAGGAGGAAAGTGAACTGAGATCTAAAATGACTGGATCCCCATTCCCTCCCCCCCCAAAAAAAAAAACTTCTGTCCCAAGAAAAAGGTCTTCTAGCATTAAAATCATGGAGTCCCCTCAATGGATGTTAACAGGGTCCCCAGGGAGCTTCTGCTAGACTTAATTATCCCCCAAGAAGTGTAATCGAGTTAAGTAAGAAGTTCTAAGTGGAAGGTGACTACATAATGCTATTGGAACCCTTGTGTAGCTTTTGATGATAAGCTTGATCTGTGTCATTGGTCAGTGGGGATTGGCTTCCAAAACAAACATTTTCTGTTGTTCTATCTGCCCATAAATCTAAGTGATTGTGTGTTATCTCTGCTCCATTCAAATTAACACAGAACAAAGTCTATTTGGTGAAGCAGAAATAATACTACTCTATTTCTCCCAGTAAGTTGCTGGGGCTGAGAGATCAGATCAAAATAATGGGGCAGAAGAAAAATAATTCCAATTATCTACATGTTGAAAAAATCCACCACACTAAGATCTGGGTGATAATACATATGGTAAGCCCCATTCTCATATTCTGGGAAAGATGAGCTAATTCTCTTTGAGCCTTCATTGCAAAAAAAAAAAAAAACCCAAAAACAAAACAAAACAAAAAACAAATGCTGAAGTGATTCATTAATTAAATAAACCAGTCTCTGGTCTGATTTCTTGTTCAGCATAGATTCTCATTGTCAGTTTTTATGATGGATTTCATACTCAGCCTAACATGCAGTCGCACATTTATTGATGCTTAATTTTGAACAATAAAAATTCACTGAATAAGCTATGAAAGAGGGACAGGTATGAAAGCAGTGAAACATATAAGCCTATCAATCATAAATTTTCAATAATGGTATATATAGATTTTAATATTGCATCTAATAGATTCCCTGTGGAAAGAGAATAGCATTCTTTGCTCTCAGCATGAATTTACAAATCTACAGAATTTTATTACAGGAAAACCAGGTCAAATGGAAATGAAAGATAAAGTGCACATCAAAAATGCATAAAGCTACATGCATTACAGAAATCATTTCCCATAAATTAAAAAGAAGACAATATGAATTATATTGTTTTTCTCAATTGGTAGATGTTCCTATGTTTTTTAGACTAGGAATGGCACACTGATTACCTCTGCCTTGGCTTTTAAAAGCTTAAGATTTGCCCATAAGAAATGATGTTGCAACTGGAGTTCAGAATCTTAGCTAATGATCATATTGGGTATTATTGTGTGATTCTACCCAGGCTCTTGCTTTATTTTAAATGTGCAAAAAAACCTTGGAAAGTGACCCCATCTCATTAAGTCTCCTCCAGCTCTGTATGGATATCATGGCATAGTCTGTTATCTGTTAGAGGAGTGATATAAAACAGTACTGCTTCTAGTTACTCGAGAGAGTCACTGCAGAGACATTTAGGTGGCCTCAGTACTACACCAGAGCTCTTTAATCTGTGACTTCTGAGTAAGTGACAGTGTAATAAGATAATGTGGACTGCTAGACTCCCTGGCTCTGTTCAATCTCTCTAGCAGTTGATTAAGAAAGAGCAATTTCTAATGACTCTGGACCATTAGTCCTAAATAAGGTTAATGAATTAATTTAGCAGGCACTGGGACTCACAGGAGGTGGACATGGCTTTAAGAGGTCTGCTGAGCTACTGAAGTTGTGGTCACTGCAAGCATAGCAACATGGCTTTAACTTATCAAGCTTACCAACTCAAGCTCAGGTTCTTAGTATCCCCCAGATTTCTGCTAAGGAAATATATATATTAGTATCCCAAAAATGTGTGCACAGACTTTGAATAATTATAAAGGCAGTGCTTATTAAAATACATTTCATTTTCAAAATTAAACTATCAGCTGTTATATTGTGTTTACATTTGGGAGGATACCCTGGAGAGAGAGAGAGAGAGAGAGAGAGAGAGAGAGAGAGAGAGAGAGAGAAGAGAGAGAGGTCACAACCTCAAGTCTGAAAGCTATTTGCATTAGGTTTCAAATCCATCCTGTGAACATCACTACTGATTTAATCTCAGGAGTTGGGGAGGGTGAGTTTCTGTAATTTCTAAAGTCTAACCACCTGAGCTCCTTCAATTGGAGGAGAATGTTATTTTATCCCCTACCAAATTATAAAAATATGCCACGACCTCAGGTTCAGTACTAAATTGAACTCTGCATTTGCAGTTTTGTGTGTGTGTGTGTGTGTGTGTGTGTGTGTGTATGTTTTGTTTCCAAGCCTATCTTTCAGAACACTACTTAGTAGCTGTGGGGACGAAATTTATAGCTTCAATCACAAAAAACCCAAAAAGCATATTAGAGAGATTAACTTCCATCATAAAGACAGGATTTAAATCCCTCCTGGTCTCAACACCCTTCACTTGTGGTCTCTTATTAAAACAATATACTACAGTAAGTAGTGGATGGGCTTTTCTTCTAATTACTTTGATTGAAATCTAAACCAAACAAGAGTAAATATATATATATATATATATATATATATATATATATATATATATAATCTTTATTGTTGAAACTATCACATATGTCCCTTTTACCCCCAATTGCTTCCCCCAACCCAAGCCTTCACCACCCAAGCCTTCACCACTCAAGGAGTAAATAATTGATAATTAGTTAATAATGATTGCTGAAGACTGGCTATAAATGTAATTTCATATCCTTAACTTCACTGGGTAAATGAAACATGCCTACAACCAGATCACAAATTAAAACACATTATTTAGGTTACAGAATACTGTTTATAACGCAGTACAGTGTTCCATTTACTTAACCGTGAGTAGTTGTAAAGCTCAGTGGAAGCTGCAGCTAGGTAAGGGATTTTCAGATATCCTGGTGCCTACACTGTATACATCAGATTCCTGTATTGACACTGTAACTTTTACTCATGCTCCAGACGGATTAGGGACGATTTACAAAGGCGGGAGAAGGAGTTCCATCAATAAACCAACCGCTATCTCTTAGAGGCACCCACCAGAGGAAACAGTTTAATGGAGCAGAAGAGAACGGGAAGTACTGGTAAAGCCTTCATTCACTTTCAACAGCCGTTAGATTTTTGAAAGGGTGTCTCATCTAATTGCCTTTGGGAGGAAACATTATTAATGTAATTGGTGTGTTGATCTGGGAAGGTAGGCAGAGCTACCTTGTAGCAGAGAAAGGAAAAACCCCATAGCCAGACCACAAACTTCAGGAGGGAGCCAGAAGGCTTAAAATATTCCTGCCCTAAACCCACCGGTCTGGTTTCTTTATTTCTCCGCCTGGATAAAAGTTTCCTTCGCCTGCCCGTGAGGTGGCTACTCCGGGTTCATCCCAACAGCGCTGTAGGACTCGTAGCTGGGCGGGAAACCGAGCCCGGCCGGATCGGGCAGCCCTGCGCCGGGGCGGGCGCTGTCTGAGCGCCTCCGCCTGTCACTTACCGTTGCGAAAAGCGCTGGCCTGGGCGAGGGCGAGGGTGAGCGCGGCGCCGAAGAGCAGCAGCCTCCTCTCCATTCTCCCTACGACGGATCCCCAGGCAGGTTCGAGAGAACAAGGACGGGCGGAGAAAACAGAGTAAAAGGGGGAATCTAAACAATCCAAAGCTCTCAAATCCGCCCAGCGCTGTAAATCCTCAGTCCCTCTTGCAGAAAGGAAAGCAGTAAGGCAGTGACTTCTTCCGAGAGCAACACTTCTCTTCTTGTGTCTCAAGTCTCCTGCATCCTGTCATTTAGCTTCGGTTTCCTCTCTCTTTTCCCACACTTGTTCCTCTTCCAGGAGCCACTGCCCGGGCCATGTCTCAAAGCGGGGAGGAGCGGGGGGGGGGGAGGTGCGTGGGAGGGAAACACACACCAAAGCCAATTTCCAGAAAGGAAAAATGAACCCGGCTTGTCTCTGGACCCGTTGGAACCCCGGAGCTGGCGCCCAGGGGAGGTCCCGGTGTCTGCGTGAAGGAGAGGAGCAAGCAATGAGGAGTTTCACCAACTGCAGCCTCCTCCCTTATCCCTCCCCTCCCCTCCCCTCCACTTCCTCCCTCCCTTCCCGGCCCTTCCCCCACTCCCTCCCGCCCCTCTCCCCGCACTGGCTGGCCAGTCTGTGTCTGCGAAGAGACAGGAGGAACAAGTTTCCTTGCGAGTGCTCTCCTCGTCCTTTGGTCATTCTCTCCCGGAGGCCCTGCAGGGATCAACGGGGATGGGGGGGGGGGGCGCTAGGTCTGCACTCAGGGCCTGTGTTTGGGTAGGGGACATCAAGGTGAGCAGCTATGGGGTCGGGCCTGCTGATCTCGGCGTACTCGCTCGCGACCCCCGGGATACAGCCGGCAGCTCTCGAAGGATCTACAGGCTCCAGCCGCCTGGATCGCGGAGCGCCAGGGAGGCGGTGGCTGCCTCTCACAACTCAGAGTCCTCCACCCGCGTCCGCGGGGCGAGGAGCGGGGAGCCAGCCCCTGCCACTCCCCGTAGTGCCGCCCCGAGACCTGTGGCAGGGAGCTGAAGGGCGCCGCTAGACGCCCGGCCAGGACCGCGGGGACCCGGCGTGGAGCGAAGCTGGAGTCACCCCAGCGCCGGGCGGGGGGCGGCAGTGTCGCTGCCACATCAAGCCGAGCCAGACCGCCGCCTCCCTTCTGGTGCGCACCGGTGCCCGTCGCACTCGGCTGCCCAGAGATTTGGTGTCCTCTCCTCGGGGTCAGCGGCAATGCCGGAGGCGGACGGTGGTGCGAGCCGGGGGGAGGGGAGCTGTCGCCCGCCCCAGCCCAGCCTCACGTCTCGGAGCCCAGGCGTTCGGGGTTTGGAAACAAGGGATCCAGTGGCCCCGGTTTGTGTGCATCTCACAGGAGGGGGAGCAGTGGCAGCGGGAAAGGGTTTGTTCTTGTCAGGGTCCTAACGGTGCCCTTTCCAGGACTCGCCTTGGTCACCCCGCGTGGCCCTCTAGCTCCCGCCCACTCTCACTTCCCCTGGCCGCCTCTTAGTTCCATCACCGAGGCTTTCCCAGCACCGCAGCAGAAGGCCTCTGAGGATATGAATGGAAGGATATTTCAGGGAATAAACTGGTTTTGGCACTGATTAGGTCCTTGAGTGGGGTAAGTGCCCGCGGACCCCCTCCGAAGGAGCTCGTGGGGAAGGTGGAGAGGTCACTAACCTTACGGGAATTGGCGTTTACGTTCGCACCCGAACCTGGTGCAACGCGCTGGCACAGGAGATTTAGGAATGTTGGCAAGCAGACTCTGGCCAAAGGTTTTGGAGGAAGGACTAGGGGCGGGACAGGAGAAACGGAGCCCCACACTCGCGGGCCTTGGGCTGGGACTCGGCGTCCGGGAGTCCCGGCTGGGCGAGGTGACGCCCGCTCCCCGGGGTGCAGGGTGTACCCGCCTCTCTGCGACCCCCCTCCCCCACCCTCCCTTCTCTCTCTCTCTCTCTCCCCCCTCCCCTCCCTCTACGTCTTCCCCTTACCCCTAAGGCCGGACTGCCTGCGTGCCTGCCTGCCAGCCGGCTCCTCCTGTCCTCCACCGGGTTCCTCCTTCTTCAGCCCCCGGACCCTGGTTGGCAGCACGAGGCTGGGAGTCCAATGCCTGGGCGGAGCTGAGCAAAGGGGCCTTGTGCAGACCCGCCCCCAGCCCCGGCGGGCGGGCGGGAGGTGAGGAGGGGGCGCCAGCCGCGCCCAGCGCAGTCCCCGGGGAGGAAGTGCTGTCGAAAGAACCCTGGTGCCTATCCTTAAACCTCTGTAGCGGGGCTCAGCCCCGCCAGTACCAGTCCTCAGCTCTGCCAGAGGAGTGGCACAAGTACATCTGAGGTGCCTCCGATCTACTCAGCCCAAGGCTCGGAGGCAGAGGCACCAATCAAAAACTGGTAGATTGATAGAGTTGAGGAACCAGGCGGATTGCAGCGGCCAGGATGTCCTGGAGTCACAGATACCCTCCTTCTTTGGGGTGGTAACTCGGTGGCCAGCTTGTTCCAGGAGCCGGGTTTCATGCCTTGGCGGGGTGAGCGAGGGGACACAAGCCGAAGACTTTGGGCTGTGTTGTGTTAGAAAGCTACCGCAACCGAAGGAGTTGTATGCATGCTTATTAGCATAACCAGCGGACACCGACACTGGGGTGGTGGGGACTTGTCCAGGGTGGGAATGGCTGAGGGGTGGGGGGGAAAGGGGGTCAATCGAGGGAAAAAGGAGACATATGTAAAACTTTAGACAATAAAAGAAAGAAAGAAAGAAAGAAAGAAAGAAAGAAAGAAAGAAAGAAAGAAAGAAAGAAAGAAAGAAAGAAAGAAAGAAAGAAAGAAAACGAAAACTACCAACTACCGCTAATCTTCCTTCCCCTTTCCCTGTTGAGTGTGCATTTCCCAGACTGGACCCAATCGGTTAACAAATAAAGCCACCAGGTCCTGCATTCAAACAGGGCCTGTTCCCACTCAGCAACCCCTCAATCCTCCGGCTCCCTCCTACCTGCCTCTTGAAGGGCGCCTCCAGAGGGTCCCTGGGCAGATAATGTCTGTCTTCTTTCTTGCTCACCAGCTGAAGACTCTTACCAGGCTTTGTCCGACCAATAAAACATGCACTATGTTCTCTGGAGGAGATATTATATTTAAGTTCTGCCTCAGATTTTTCTAGTCTTGGCTAATCTGAGGCGTTTCTAGAGTCCTTAGTTTCCACACAGCAGTGGGTAATGAAGCCTGACCGCACTGATTGCTAATTGCCAGCTAGTGGGTAGGTAGAGGGCAAATTGTCCTTGCTAACAACCTCTTTACTCTGCTGTTGGACTGCGATACTGCTGAAAGGGTCAGTGTTGTATTTCTTCAATTCTTCAGCAAGGGAGACAGACCAACCTTATAGGAGAGTAGAGTAGGTGATAAAGGAAAATTTTGTCAGTGTTCCTGGGTTGATTTTATTTTGGTCTCATGAATACTAATCCTTCCTGACATCACAAATTCCCAGACTAGATAGGACCCAGGTACAGTGAAGGGAAGATTCATGGATCATACACCCAGGAGGACAGGCAGGGGCTTCAGGGCCTCCAGGCAGGGCTGCTGCAGTAATAAGACATGGGGCCAGAAATGGGCCTTTCCTTAAGAATAAACTCTGGAATAGCTCAATTGGTTAGATCATTATCCCTATAGGCCAAGGTTGTGGGGATCACGAGATTGGTGGTTCCATCTGATCAGAGCGCATACAAGAATCAACCAATGAATGCATAAGTGAAACAATAAATCCACATTTCTCTCCCCCTTCCTCCCTCTGTCTGAAAAAAAAAATCAATAATAACCCTATATAATAAAAGCCTAATATGCAAATTTACCAACCAGCAGAATAAGGGGTGGAACAATAGGTTGCTTTGACACACACTGACCACCTGGGGCAGATGCTCAATGCTGGAGCTGCCCTCAGGCCCCAGGCCAACCAAGGCAGGTTGGGGTGGGAGGAGGTCCTGATCTCCCTCCAGTTGCCCCTTCGTGGGTGCTGACCGGCTGCTGCAGAGGGCAGGGCCAGAAAGTGTGCAGCGCCTGGCCAAGGTGGGTGCCAGCCGGACTCCCCACCACAGATCAGCCCTGATTGCTAAGCAGGCCTAGGGACCCCATGCATATATTTCGTGCATTGGGCCTCTAGTAATAATAATAAAAAGGATAAACTTGGTAGTAAATATTTGGTTCCTTTCTTCAATTTATCAATTTGTTAAAAATTAGATTCATTGCTTCCAGAAGACCCTTTGAGCCACAAACTTCCTCAAAGTATTTCAGGTTGATGCAACATGGAGATTCAGGTTGGTATTTCAAAAGTGTCGATTTTTAAAGCACCAGACCTACATATTTCAGAAAAGCAATAAAACATATTTTTATCAGCAGTTAATTTACATTTTAAATGTATGGATGGAAAAAGTGAAACTAAAAAAGATTAAAAATTGGAATTTAAATTAATTTACTATTATTTAAAATAAAATTATTAAAATGGCACTTCTATCAAATGATTGATTATTCAAATGGTATTTTTTGGACCTCATTTAAGGTTATCTTCTTAATTTGCATTGGCAGAGGAAGGAAGAACATAAACACATAAACATTTACTCTCTGATCCTTCATTTTGGCCTTTTCAAAGTTACCTTAAACATTTTTCAAATATTGGAGAAAAGAATCTCCTATAAATTTTAAAACAAAGTTAAAATTCAAAGTTTTTGTAATACAGTATGTGCAATAATAAGTTGCAGAAAGACAGTGCTAAACTTTGAATCATTAGATTAAGAACATTTTTGTTGCTAGAGGATAGGACTAGAGTTTGAGAACTGTATGTTATTTGCCCAAAAGAATGATTTTAAATTATTATGCATTCACTGAATTACTTTTCAATTAAAAATTAAAAATAAAATAAAATTAACCAATAGAAATATTCATCAAATCAATAAAAAAGTCATTTGAGAGAACATATTCAAAATTTCAAAAGGATTATTTTAAAGTAGTATAATATATAAAATACAATTTTAGCAATCAAAAAGTAAAGTGGCTGTCTTTTAAAATTTAATCCATAGCTTTATGTACAGAACTAAAATTTTAAGAAATTTTGAAGAAAATTAGTAAAAATAATTTTAAAAATATAAAATAAAGATAAAAAACACAGTTAAGAGTTGTCAAATGTATCCTAAGAGAATATTACTTTATTCTGTATTTTTATTAGATGACTCTGGCTGCTACATGGAGAATGGGTTATATGTGCAAGGGAAGAAGTGAAAAGATTAGTTACAAAGTAAATGTAGGAGAATCTAAATAAGAGTGTGAAAAGGATCATAGCAGTAGAGATTAGAAAAAAAGTGTATTCTACCTGTACTTAGAAGATATAATTAACAGGAGAGATGAAGAAATGGATATGCCAGGGAAGATGAAGGTGTTGTTAAGGGTGACCCTTAATATTCTAGTTTCCATAACTATATGGGTGGTATCACAGCAAGTCAGGAAAGACTGCAAGACTAGTGTGGAAGGAAGACTATGAGTATGATCCGGTGTAGGTTTAATTTTTTGTCTCTTTGAGACATCAAATGAGTTAGGAATACAGAGGAGTGGTTTTGGGTTAGAGATATAAATGTGTGTAGTGATATAATAATACTAGTGGCCTAGTGCACAAAAATTTGTGCACTCGCAGGGGTCCCTCAGCCAAGCCTGTGCCCTCTCGCAGTCTGGGACCCCTCAGGGGATGTCCATCTACTGGTTTAGGCCCACTCCCCAGGGGATTGGGCCTAAGATGGCAGTCAGACATCTCTTTGGCAGCCCAGGAGCCCTCGGGGGATGTCCACTTGCCAGCAGGGAGCAGGCCTAAGCTGCAGTTGGACATCCTTAGCGCTGCTGAGGAGGTGGGAGAGGCTCTCACCACTGCTGTACTGGCAGCCATCAGCCTGGCTTGTGTCTGGGCAGAGCTTCCCGCGTGGGAGCTCACTGAGCACTGCATTGAGCATCTGCCCCCTGGGTGGTCAGTGTGTCATAGTGACCAGTCATTCCCAGTGGTTTTGCTGTTAGGGTCAATTTGCATATTACCTTTTATTATATAGGATAGAGGCCTGGTGCATGGGTGGAGGCCAGCTGGTTTGCCCCGAAGGGTGCCCCAGATCAGAGTGGGTGTCCCACTGGGGTTTCTGGCCAGCCTGGATGAGGGGCCGAGGGCTGTTTTCAGACTGGCCACACCCCCTTCAGGGTGGGGTTCCCTGCTAGAGTTCCTGGCCAGCCTGGGTGAGGGGCTGATGGCTGTTTGCAGGTAGGCCACAGCCCCTTCAGGGTGGGAGGTCCTGCTGGGGTGCCTGGCCAGCCTGGGTGAGGGGCTGAGGGCTGTTTGCAAGCCAGCCAAGCCCTCAGCAATCCAAGCTCCCAGCGAGGCTGGTTGGAAGCAGGTATCTAGGATTTATTTATCTTCTATAATTGAAACTTTGTTGCCTTGAGCAGAGGCCACAGCCGGCCAGGGCAGGCAGAAAGTTTAGCTTCCTCTATCACCAGGGCAACCAAGCCTCCTCTTTGCTCTAGTTCCATGGCTGCCGGCCACCATCTTGGTTGGGTTAATTTGCATATAGTCACTCTGATTGGCTGGTGGGCGTGACTTGGGATGTAGCAGAGTGACACAATTAGCATATTACTCTTTTATTAGATTAGATAGTAAGTATAATCTATAATTATAAGTATCTACACTAATAGAAGAGAAACATGCAAATTGGTCATCACTCCACTATACCCACCAGCCTATCAGGATGAGTATTCAAATTAACCCAACAAAGATGGTGATGTCCATAGTGGCCAGGCGGTGCTGGGGGCTGCTGGGGGCCAGTTTGGAGACACAAACATACAGGGAGGCGGGCACTTGGAAGCCCCAAGCCCCACCACCTTGATGCCGGGGCTGCTGGAGATCAATCAGAGACACAAACCTGCAGGCCCAGCACCCAGCACCCCCAAGGCCTACCACCATGGTGCTGGGACTGCTGGGGGTCGGATCAGAGACACAAACCTGCATGAGAGCCCTGCAACCAGCAGCACCAAGCCCTGCCACCAGAGTGCTGGTGCTGCTCAGGGCCAGATCAGAAACATAAACCTGCAGGCCTGGCACCCAGTAGCCCCAAGACCCCCCATCATGGTGCTGGGGCTACTAGAGGCCAGATCAGAGACACAAACCCACAGGGGGGCCTAGGCGCCCAGCAGCCCCAAGCCTGTCACCTTGATGCTGGGGTTGCTGTGGGCCGGATTGAAGACACAAACCCACAGGGGCCGAGGCAGAGGTGGTTAGAGGTGATCAGGCAAACAGGGGAGAGCAGTTAGGGGGATCAGGCCAGCAGGGGAGAGCAGTTAGAGGGATCAGACCAGTAAGGGAGAGCAGTTATGGGGATCAGGCCAGTAAGGGAGAGCAGTTATGGGGATCAGGCCAGTAAGGGAGAGCAGTTAGGGGGATCAGGCTGGCAGGCAGGTGAGCGGTTAGGAGCCAGAGGTCCTAAGGGGTCCCAGATTGGAGAGGATACAGGCCAAGCTGAGGGGACTCCCTTACCATGCACGAACTTTGTGCACTGGGCCTCTAGTAATATAATAATATAGTAAGTATTATAATAATAGAGGAATATGCAAATTACCTAGGACGCCATCACAGTAACAGTAATGGCAGAACAGCAGGCTGCATGGGGTGACCAGGCCAGCCAGGGGAGGGGCAGTTGGGGGCAACCAGGCCAGCAAGGGAGGCAGTTAGGGGTGACCAGGCCAGTGGTGGGGCTAGTTGGGGGCAACCAGGCCAACACGGAGGACACTAAGGACAGACCAGGCCAGTAGTGTGGGGGGGGGGGCAGATAGGGGTGATCAGGCTGACAGACAGAGGCAATTAGGAGTGATCAGGCTTGCAGGGGGGGCGGTTAGGGGGTGATCAGGCAGTCAGGCAGGTGAACCAGTGGCCCTGAATTGTGAGAGGGATGTCCAAACCCCAGGATCGCGCCTAAATTGGCAGTCGGGCATCCCTCAAGGGGTCCCAAATTGGAGAGCATGCAAACTGGGCTGAGGGGACCCCCTGCCCTGTGCATGAATTTTGTGCACTGGGTGGGCCTCTAGTAATATTAAAATTGAAGTGAAAAGAATGGATGAAATTTTTGGGAATTTGGGAAGTTACAGGGATTGGAAAAAGAGTCCAAGACAGAACACTGAGGAACATTTTGAAACTGGATTATCAGCATAAGACAACAAAAGACCTTGAGAGTGAGCAACTGGAGAGATAGGAGAAAACTGGAGAGATTGTGTTGTCATAAACGTCAAATAGAAGGAAGATTTCTAAAGGGAAAATTCTAGGGAATGAATGGAAGGTAAAGGAAGTAGGGACAAAGAGCAAAGGTAAACCTTGAGAGGATCACTGAAGAAGAGGAACCAATAGTTGTGAAGGAAGAGGTATGGAGGGTGTCTGCTTTTTTTCCCCCTTTTTATTTGTTTTTGAGATGGGGTACTCTTGAACATTCTTAACCATTGACTGATGGTTAGAATCTAATAACATATTACAGATGTTAAAAATAAAGCACAGAAAAGATCATCAGAGTGTACATTGCCTGAGAAGGCAGGAGAGGATACAATTCAGAGCCCAGTAGAACAGACTTACCCTAGATTGTTAAACCTGTGTAGAAGGTAGTTGCAGGTAAGTTTATCATTCAGGTAGGGAGCAGTTTCCCTCTGCTCCTAGTTTCTCCTATTGGAGAGAAAGAAGTACTACTTGTAAAAGTATAGGGAGAAGAGTGAAATTTGAGTGAAGACCAGGCTGTAGATCACAGAAGCTGCTGTAGTTGTTGCTGTTGTTTTAATAATTTCATAGGTTGAACATTTGACCAAGGAACACATTTTCCTAGAAAAATTGGCTAGTATTTCTTTTTGTTAATTTAATTTAATTTAATCTTTTTATTGTCTAAAGTTTTGCACATGTCTTTTTTTTTTCCCCAATTGACCATCCCTCCTCCCCCAGCCACATTCCCATCCCGGGCAAGCCTCCACCGCCCCAGTCTCTGTGCCCATTGGTTATGCTAATATGCATGCATACAAGTCCTTTGGTTGCTCTCTAACCTCCCCTCCCCTACCATTTGTCTCTGGATCTATTCTCATTCATCAAATTATATTGATAATTATATCCCACATAAGAGTGAGATCATGTGATATTTAGTATCTTTCTCCAGCTGGCTTATTTCACTTAGCATAATACTCTCCAGTTCCATCCAGCTGTTGCAAATGGTAAAGTTTCTTCTTTTTTTATAGCAGCCTAGTATTCCATTGTGTAGATTTATCACAGTTTTTTAATCCACTCTTCTGCTGATGGGCACTTAGGCTGTTTCCAAACCTTAGCTACTGTAAATTGTGCTTCTATGAACACAGGGGAGCACATATCCTTTCTGATTGGTGTTTCTGGTTTCTTGGGATATAGTCCTAGAGGTGGGATCACTGGGTCAAATAGGAGTTCCATTTTTAACTTTTTGAGGAAACTCCATACTGTCTTCCACAGTGGCTGCACCAGTCTACAGGAGGGTTCCACCAGCAGTGTAGAAGGGTTACTTTTTCTCCACATCCTTGTCAGCACTTGTCGTTTGCTAATTTGTTGATGATAGCCATTCTGACAGGTGTGACATGGTATCTCATTGTTGTTTTGATTTGCATCTCTCTGATTATTAGTGAATTTTAGCATGTTTTCCTATGTCTCTGGGCCTTCTGTATGTCCTCTTTTGAAAAGTGTCTATTTAGATCCTTTGCCTATTTTTTTTATTGGATCATTTATCTTCCATTTATTAAGTTGTACGAGTTCTCTGTAAATTTTGGAGCTTAAACCCTTATCTGAAATGTCATTGGCAAATACATTCTCCCCATACAGTGGGCTTTCTTATTATTTTGTGAACGGTTTCTTTTGCTGTGCAGAAGCTTTTTATTTTGATGTATTCCCATTTATTTATTATCCCCTTACTTTCCATTGCTCTGGGAGCTGTGTCTGTAAAAATATTGTTATGAAATATGTCTGCTATTTTGCTGCTTATGGAATCTTGTAGGATTTTTATGGTTTCTTGTCTTACATTTAAGTCCTTTAGCCATTTTGAGATTGTTTTTGTGTGGTGTAAGTTGGTGACCTAGTTTCGTTTTTTGCATGAATCTGATCAAATTTTCCAGCAACATTTATTGAAGATATTGCCTTGACCCCATTGTATGCTCTTGCCTCCTTTGTCAAACATTAATTGAGCATAATGGCTTGGGTTGATTTCTGGTTTCTTTGTTCTGTTCCATTGGTCTATATATTTGCTCTTGTGCCAGTACCAGGCAGTTTTGAGAACAGTGGCTTGATAATATAGCTTGATATTTGGTATTGTGATCCCTCCAACTTTATTCTTCTTTCTCATGATTGCTGTGGCTATTCATGGTTTGTTTTTGTTTTGTTTTGTTTTTGTTTGTTTTTTATTTCAGATGAATTTTTAGAGAGTTTGTTCTAGATCTTTGAAATTTGCCATTGGTATTTTTATGGGGATTGCATTGATTCTGTAGATTGCTTTGGGTAGTATGGTCATTTTAATGATGTTGATTCTACCAATCCATGAACATGGTATGTTCTCCCATTTGTTTATGTTTTCCTCTATCTCTTTTTTCAATGTCCTATAGTTTTCTGAGTATAGATTTTTACCTCCTTCCTTAGTTAAGTTTATTCATACATATCTTGATTTTTGTGGTGCAATAGTAAATGGGATTTTTGTTTGTTTCTCTTTCTATGAGTTCATTATTGGTGTATAAAAAGGCCATAGATTTCTAGATGTTAACTTTGTATCCTGCTATGTTGCCAATTTCATTTATTAGGTCTAGTCATTTTTTGATGGAGTCTTTGAGGTTTTCTATGTATAGTATCATGTCATCTGCATATAAAGACAGTTTTTCTTCTTCATTTCCAATTTGGATGCCTTTTATTTCTTCTTCTTGTCTGATGTCTATGGCTAGAATTTCCAGTACTGTGTCAAACAGGGGTGGTGAAAGTGGGCATCTCTGTCTTGTTCCTGTTCTTAGGGGAAATGGTTTTAGTTTTTGCCCATTGAATATGTTGTTCCCTGTAGGTTTGTCATATAAGGTTTTTATTACATTGAGGATGATCCCTCTATTCCCATTTTGCTGAGAGTTTTCATTAAGAAAGGGTGTTGGATTTTGTGAAATGCTTTTTCTGCATCAATTTGTATGATTATGTGATTTTTGTCTATTTATGTGATGTATCACATTTATTGATTTGGGGATATTGTACCATACTTGCATCCCTGGAATAAATCCCACTTGGTCATGGTGTATGATCTTTCTAATATAATGCTGAATGTGGTTTGCTAGAATTTTGTTGAGAATTTTGGCATCTATGTTCATCAAGGATATTGGCCTGTAGTTCTCTTTTTTTTGTGGTGTCTTTATCTGATTTTGGAATTAGAGTAATGCTGGCTTCATAGAAAGAACTTGGAAGTATGTCTTCCTCTTAAAATTTTTGGAATAGTCTGAGGAGGATAGATTTTAGTTCGTCTTGAGAACTCCCCTGTAAAGCTTTCTAGACCAGAGCATTTGTTTGTGGGAAGATTTTTAATCTCTGCTTCAATTTATTTGGTTATTTTCAGTCTATTTAGGTTTTCTGATTCTTCCTGATTGAGTTTGGGAACTTGTATTTTTCTAAGAATATGTCCATTTCATCCAGGTTGTCCATTTTGTTGGAATACAGTTGTTCATAGTATTTTTTCATAATCATCTCTATTTCTGTAGGATTGGTTATTGCTTCACTTCTTTCATTTCTGATTTTGTTTATTTGGGTCCTCTCTTTGCTTCTTGGTGAGCCTGGCTAGAGGTTCATTAATCTTGTTTATCCTTTCAAAGAAACAGCACTTGGTTTTGTTGATCTTTTGTATTATTCTTTTGGTCTCTATGTCATTTATTTCCACACTGATCTTTATTATTCCCTTCCTTCTGCTTATACTGGGCTTTTCTTGTTGCTCTCTTTCTAACCTTTTCAGTTGTAGATTAGATAATTTATTACAATTTTTTATTGATTTTTGAGATAGGCCTGTAGATCTATGAACTTCCCTCTCAAGACTGCTTTACTGTGTCCTATAAATTTTGGATTGTTGTGTTTTCATTATCATTTGTTGCAATTATGTTTTTTATTTCTTCTTTGACCTCTTTGGTAACCCAATCATTGTTTAATAGTATGCTATTTAGCCTCAAGAGTGTTTTTATTGTTTTTTATTGTAGTTGATTTCCAGTTTTATGCCATTGTGATCTGAGAAGATGCTTGATATGATTTCTATCTTCTTGAATTTGAAGAGACTTTGCCTGTGTTGCAATATGTGGTCTATCTTTGAAAAATGACCCATGTGCACTTGAGAAGAATGTATATTCTGTAGCTTTGGGGTGAAATGTTCTGAAGATGTCAATTAATTCCATCTGATCTAGTACATCATTTAGGATTGATGTATCTTTGCTGATTTTTTGTGTAGAGGATTTTTCCATTGGTGTTAGTGGGGTATTATAGTCCCCGACTATGACTATATTGCTGTCAATCTCTCCCTTGATATCCTCCGGAAGTTTTTTATGTATTTGAGTGCTCCTGTACTGAGTGCATATATGTTTACAAGAGTTATATCTTCTTGTTAAGTTGCTCCCGTTAGTATTATGAAGTGGCCTTCCTTATCTCTTGTTATGGCCTTCAATTTGAGGTCTAATTTGTCAGATATAAGTATTTCTACCCAAACTTTTTTTTTCATTTCTATTCTCCTGAAAAACCTTTTTCCATCCCTTCACCATCACTTCATGTGAGTCCTTTGTTTTGAGGTGGGTCTCCTGTAGACAGCAGATATATGGGTCATATTTTCTAATCCACTCAGCTACCCTATGTCTTTTGATTGGAGCATTTAATTTATTTTTATTTAAAGTTATTGTTCTTAGGTACTTGTTTGTTGCCATTTCTATCCTTTATCCTTTGTTCCTTATTCCCTTCTTATTTCTTCTCTTTACAGCACACCCTTTAGCATTTTTTACATTGCTGATTTGGTGGTAATAAACTCCCTTAGTCCTTTTTTGTCTGTGAAACTCCTGGTTTCACCCTCAACTTTGATTGATAGCCTTACTGGGTATAGTATTCTTGGATTTAGATTCTTGCTTTGCATGGCTTTGTATATTTCATTCCATTCCCTTTGGGTCTGATGTATTTCTGTTGAGAAATCAGTTGATAGTATGATGGGAGATTTATGGTACGTAACTTTCTGTCTCTCTCTGGTAGCCTTTAAGATTCTTACTTCGTCATTGGTATTTGCTAATAAAAGGCTAACATGCAAATATACTGAAAATGCAGAAGAACTAGTTGCTATGACACACATTGACCACCAGTGGACAGATGCTCAATGCAGGTGCTGCCCTGTGGTTGTCAGTGCACTCCCACAATGGTAGCTCTGCTCAGTCAGAAGCCAGGCTCACCACTTGTGAACACAGCAGTGGTGGCTGGAGCCTCTCCCGCCTCCGCAACAGCACTAAGGATGTTTGACTGCCCCAAAGTTTTCCCAGACTGTGAGAGGGCACAGGCCAGGCTGAGGGACCACTACCCCCTCCATTGCATGAATTTTGGGCACTGGGCCTCTGGTTTAATTATAATGTGTCTTGGTGTCAGTCTTTTTGGGTTCATCTTGTTTGGAACTCTGTGAGCTTCTTGGACTTGTGTGAATCTTTCTTCCCAATATCAGGGAATTTTTCTGTCATTAGTCCTTCAAACAGGTTTTTTTATTTCTTGCTCAGTTTTCTCTTCTTCTGATATCCATACTATGCAGATGATGTTTTGTTTCATGTTGTCCCAAAGTTCCCTTAGGCTCTCCTCCTATTTTTTAAAAATTTTGTGTGTGTGTGTGTTTTCTTGTGTGTGTGTGTGCGTGTGTGTGTGTGTGTGTGTGTGTTTTATCTAGATGCTGCTCTTTTTGGGTATTTTTTCCTACATTTCTTCTAGCTCACTGATGAGGTCATCTTCTTCTTCTATTCTACTGTTGATGTGTTCTATTGAGTTCTTTATTCCAGTGTCATTTTTCATTTCTTCTTGGTTCTTCTTTATTTCCTCTTGGTTCTTAAACATATTGTTGAATTTGTCTTCTTCTCAATGTCCTTATGACCATTGCTATGAATTCTTTATCTGGAATATTCCTTGCCTCTATTTCATTTACTTCCTTTTCTGGTGATTCCTCCTTTTCTTTTGTATATGGTCTATTTCTTTGTCTCCCCATCATTGCTCCTCTCAGCGTGTCTGGTTATGTAGCTCTCTCTCCTGCATTGACTTAAAGGCACCAAATACAACATAACAAGACACAACATACAGGGCACCAAACAGAAATGTATTTATGATAGCAATAACACTAAATAAAGGTGACCACAAGAGAAAAGAGAATTAGGGGATAGAAAAGAGTGTAAAAATGATATGGATAAAATGAAAACTGTAAGAAAGAAAAGAAAGAGAAGAAAAAAATGGGGGGAGGGAATATATGTGTATGGGGAGAAAACTCCAAAAAAAAAAAACAACAACAACTAATCCAAAAAATGCAAATAGCAAACACCCAAACAAGAAAACACAGAGATAAATCTGAGAAAACTAAGCTTTGTGTATGTGATATCTGACCTTTCTTTTCACAGATTGCCTCATGAGCTGTGTTTAATTCTCCAATTCTGGGTGTGTTGTTCAATTCCGCTTTTCCTTCTATCTGCTCTGTGAGAAGGTGCAGGCCCATCCATGTATTCAGCGCCACTTTGTCTCCCTCTGGATAGACTTTTTAGGTGCCTGCAGTTGGAGAGGCTGGAGTCTTGGTGTTTTTGGGTTCTCAGCTGAGGCAGCTAGTCCCTGGGCATGGTGGTTGTAGGGTCCTGGGCAATATCAGAGGTCTCCCAGTTGAAGGTAAGGCTGGGCTTTTGATCACAGCTGCTCTCTCCTTCAAGATGGTACACTTTCTGCAGCAGTGCTGGCCACTTGAGGAGAGATTTCAGCAGTAGTAGAGGCTGTCCAGCCAGGGGAGCCTGGTCCACCAGTCCCTAACAGTTCTGTGGAATATAGCTGTCCCTAATTCACAAATACAGACACTCCCTGCCTGTCCAAGCACTTTCCTTTCATTCTCTCACTCACACACTATCTTGCAGCCTGCAGTCCTGTTGGCAGCCATCTTGGATCTTTGGCTAATCTCTCGTAAGACTCACAAAAATCTGCTTAACTGCTACTGAAGTAGTATTAGAATTTTAATTATATTATTTCTGTTTCAGTGACTCAAAATAGACACTCAATTAATTTAAAAATGGGAATTTTTCTAGCCATTTTAAAAATAACAAATTAATGATTGTTTCTGTTGATGTACAGGAAAGTAGCACTCCAAAATGACTCTTGGCAGTAATGTCTTCCTCATAAATATTTCCCTTTTTGTCCTTTATTCTCCTATAGATGGCCAAAAAAGAACTTTAGATGTATATTTACATCTGTACCAGATGTCCACAGACTGCCTTATTTGAATAATTTATGTAAAACACAATAACATGTTCCTTTAGTTTTGTAAAGTCAAGACCAAGCACAGTATTACACACATTTTTTACATATATTTATGTGATTTTTTTTGCTTGCTTTTAGTTGTTATACAATTTCCTGTCTCAATAATTCAGTCAAATATATTGGGTGGGCTGTGTCAGAGTAAGCAGGAGCATCTCTCAGCATTGCTGTTCTAAGTTATTCATATATTCTTCTAAATTCTCCCATTCAACTATGCCAAGCACAGGACAAGTTTCTTCTCAAACCCTTCCCACTGTACTAATTGTTGGTAACTTAGTTCAAGTTCCTCCTTTATCTTCTGGTCACTAGATAGCAGGTCAATTCTCAGCAGTAGGGCAGACAGAGAAGCCATGAGAGGTTATGGGTTTATAAGAATGAGTCTTTATTGCAGAAGCAGTGGCCACATAGCCATCAGATAAGAACAGTCCTCACAACAAAGTCCATACAGGCAGGCAGCCACACACCAGCTGCTGAATACATATATTTTCTGTAAAGCAGCATCAGTGTCTGTACCCACAGTTATAATCTGAGCAGCCGCACACTTCCCCTTAGGCTAAACATGGTACGTAAGCTCTCTGGCTCAGTAGCTTCTCTTATATTCCCTGCCCAGCTTATCTGGCTGGTTAACATGATAGCTATATCTGAGCTTTTCATGAGCTCTTAGCCTTACATTGTAGCAGTATCAGCTCTCAGCTCCATCCGAGCTCCCCTCTCTCCTATACATGTAAGTAACATTCTCTGTGTCTATCACTTCTGCTTCTTTGAACTCTCTCTAGCTCTACTTTGTTCAGCTGCTCTCTCTAGTGGACTTCTTCACTAGTGGACACTCCAGCCAACTAGCTGGTCCTTCCTTCTAGGTTGTGATCACAGATAAAGGATTCAAAGGTAGGGTTCTTTCCTCTCTAGGGTAGCTGATTATCCTATGTAATAAAGAGGTACTATGTAAGTTGACCATCACACCCTCGCACAAGATGGCTGCCACAAGATGGCCCATAGGTAAGGGCAGTTGTGGGCAATGAGGCTAGCAGGGGAGGATAGTTAGGGGTGACTGAACCTGCAGGGGTGGGCAGTTGGGGGTGACCAGGCTTGCAGGAAAGGGCAGTTGGGGGACCTGTAGGGCAGGGCATTTAGGGGCAACCAGGTCGGCAGAGGAGAGCAGTTAGGAGTGACCTTACCAGCAGAGTAGGGCACTTAGGGGAGACCGGGCCTGCAGGAGAGGGCAGTTAGGAGCAACTAGGCCTGCAGGGGAGGGCAGTTGGGGGCAACCAGGCCAGCAGGGGAACAGTTAGGTGTCAATCCAGCTGGCAGGGTTGTGGTTAGGGGCATCAGGCAGGCAGGTGAGCGGTTGGGAGCCTGCAGTCCCGGATTGTGAGAGGGATGTCTGACTGCCAGTTTATGACTGATCCCTCTGCAGTTGGACATCCCCTGAGGGGTCCCAGAATGAAAAGGGTGCAGGCTGGGCTGAGGAACACTCTCCCACCCCAGTGCACAAAATTCATGCCTCTAGTCTTTAAAAAATTCAGATTGATTCCACTTGGATTATTTGATTGCTTCTGGTCCAGTCAGTTGTCAAAGGAGATGGGTGATTCCTGTTAGCCAGCCTGGGACACTTGCCCACCTTCTGTGGGCATGAGGGCACATGATGGACAGAAGGCAGAGAGGCCATTTCCAAGAGAAAATGAGCCTCTGTATTCTATGAAGAAAGGGAAAAGAATGCCAGGTTATCAGAAGCCACACAAGTCCACTATTCAGCAGACCACTCTCTTTGTTATTGTTTATTGGTTTCAAGTGAGAGTGATGAAACTTTCTGTTTGTACTATTGTAGAGGTGTTGTATTTGCTTGCTTTTAGATATTTATCCAAATATTCACCTATGGTAGATAGCATGAATCTATAGTTTTTATTTCAAACTCTGAGGCTAGTACTTCATTAAGGATTTGCTGTCAGTAAAACTATAAAGCAGGTGAAGCAGTTTAACTCCATCTATTTTTCAGGGAATGCCCTGCATTTTTAAAAAATATATTTTTTGTTGATTTCAGAGAGGAGAGGAGACAAAGAAAGAAATAGAAACATTAATGATGAGAGAGAATCATTAATTGGCTGCCTCCTCCTGCACATCCCCTACTGCTGATGGAGCTCAAAACTCAGGCTTGTGCCCTGACCAGGTCCTGGTTCATAGGTTGATGCTCAATCATTGAGCCACACCAGCTGAGCTGTGTCCAGTATTTTATTCTCTTCTCTGTGCTCCCTCACAAAAACCTTTAAAGAAATATTTCACTTTATATAATAGCATCACACTTAACTCCTAAAAGGTGAGATTTCAGGGCCATGTTATCCAAGTGGGGAAGGTTTTAGAGGTAAGGAACCTTCAGGATTTTCTTATAAGAATACTGAATAAGGTATCTATGAACAATGGAGTCAGAATACACCACTGGGTTGCAGAAATTTTGAACTGCCTCTGAAAAGGGAATGAAGACATATTTAATCTGGAAGATTGCCATGAAGATACAGCCTAAGAATCACTTATAAAATAATGCATTCTTTTCAACAAATGCAAAGGGTTTTGGATGACATGATTCATGGACTCCAGGTATGAACAGCATTACATCACAAAAGAAGCTCAGAACAGTATGTTTTCCTCCAAATCTTGTGAGATATGCATGCATGCATGCTAAGCCTCATGGAACATAAGAATTACTTGACTATATTGAGATATTTTTTAAATAGACTCATATAAATCTGATCTGTACTGCTAGTTTGTTTATCTTTACACAATGCCACCCTTTAAAAATTTTTAAGTACATGCTTAAATAGAGATGAAACAATGTCAGGAAGACTGACTTATGAAAGTGTATAACAGAAAGCACAACTGAGATTCTAAATACTATGCTGAGTCAAGTCCCTCACAGTGGTTCTCAACCTGTTGGTCATGACCCCTTTGCCGGTCAAATGACCATTTCACAGGGGTCGCCTAAGACCATCCTGCATATTAGATATTTACATTATGATTCATAACAGTAGCAATATTACAGTTATGAAGTAACAACGAAAATTATTTTATGGTTGGGTCACAATATGAAGAATTGTATTTAAAGGGCCAGGAGGTTGAGAATCACTCTGCAATTCAGAACACAGGGCTTCATCCTGAGAGACTGCCAGCGTTTTAATCCATAAAAGACAGGTATTGAATTGAGTCATCTTTTAGGACCTTATAAGCTGCACAATTCAATGATTGTACTGTTTTGTGAATAGTCTTTTGTTGGTTTGTTTTTAATAAATGTTTGTTTCTTTTTATAAGATTTTAAAATTGATTTTTAGAGAGAGAGGAAAGGAAAGGGAAACCTCAGGGCAAAACATCAATGTGCTGTCCCCTACATGTCCCCCACCTGGAATTGAACTGTAACTCAGCATGTTCTGGAACCTGCAATCCAACCTACAACCCTTTGGTGCTCAGACCATGCTAAACCAATTGAGCCACATCGGCCAGGGCTTGGGAGCAGTTTTTGAAAACATTAGAGTGGGTGTGTCATCATCCCATATTATGTGAGGCTTTGAATATATGGAGTGCTGTACCCAGATGTCACATGCCTCACTCTGACTGACTCCTTTGTACTTCTGATATTTGAAACCTTCTTGGTATATTTTCTTTCTGAATTGTATTCCCAACATGGACCATCAAGCTCTGAAGTGCATGAAAACCCTTAATGTACTATCAGAGCAATGACAGAGGATGACCAAAGCCACAAGAGAAAGCCAAAGAAACCACAAAACTCAGAGACAGACACTGCTCACCAAATCTCTTCTCTGCCTGATTTCTCTTGCATATAGAGTCAGTAGTTCTACTACCTGGAAACAAAAGTACTTATTTTATAAAGGACTTGTGAGTTAAATAAATAAAAACTTTAAGGAAAAGATTTCTTGAGAAAATATGGGTTAAAGCATGTCTGTTCTTTATGATTCTCTGATCATGTGCTCTTGTGCTCCTGCAAATGGTCTGCCTTTCTAGATAAACTTGTTGATGGAGGAGAATGTATGCTGGGTTTCTGCTCCTCTGTCCCACTTCCAATCAAGAAAGTAATAAAGGAGCATCGCTGGTGCTAGGTCAAGTTGAAGACAAGCAAGAACAAAATGGGCTGTGGCTCTCCTTGTCTGTTGTCTCTAGCTTCTATGCCTGGTTATATTATATTTTGGAGCATTTTTTAGTTGAATCATGCTTAAGTGCAGACTTGCTCATGAGGTTGGGCGCTCTACTACCATCCTTTTGATAGATAAGTTTTCTAAAGCAATTTTTTATTCTTTTTAGAAATAGTCAATTTTACAATTTATGATTTAGCTATAGCTGAGTGGAGCATATATTCACAATATTATGGAGTCTGGGAAGCAGGTTTTGTTGCTAACATAAAAATATCCCTCAGTGTTATGCTGGCCCAAAGCATGAGAGGGTCAGAGGAGCATCTTCATCCAACAAACAGAGCATAACTTTGCTGCTATTTTGAAAATCACATTCCTTAGTAAAAACTGTCCTTGGAAAATAACATAAATAAAATGAAGTTTTACAAAGGCTTCCAAAATATTTCACCTTTTTCCCTAAGGCTATAATGTCTCCTGATTTTAAAATCCATTTTCTTATTCCTCCTAAGTTTTCCCATTTCATGCTCCCTGTAAATTTCTCTATAAAATAAGCCTGTATTAAATGGGTAATGAGGAAATCATTGCCTTAATTGAAGGTCACATCTACAAAGACCCAGGTAGGTGTACTCTGGCTGATGGAAAAATCCCTCAGAGTGGCATCCTGCTGCACTAAAGAGTGGCCTCATTGTAATTTGTCAGAACCATGTTGGCCCTGCTTGGCATCTAACACATTGTCTTTCTTAATCTCACATCCAGGTAATTTCCATTACTAATGACTCCTCACACTTAAAAGGGAAAAGGAAGGGTCCCCACAGACTTCCATTATTAAGCAAAAAAACTTTTACAGTATTAAGTTGAAGTTTTCATATCTCTTAGTGTTGAGCTCATGCACTCTACACAATGGTGACCTTTAGTTTGTCCCTACCAGGTCCTTGTTATTTTTCTCCTAGTCTTTTAATTTATATGTATTTATTATTTTTAATACTTTTTAAATTGAGTTTTAGAAAGGAAGGAAGAGGGAGAAAGAGAGAAACATCAGTGTGAGCAAAACATTGATCAGTTGCCTCCTGCACACCACCTATAGGGATGGAGCTGGAAACCTGGGCATGTGCCCTGACTGGGAATTGGACCAGCAATCTTTTGGTCCAACCAACTGAGCCAGACTGGCCAAGACCCTACTGTGTTATTTTAAAAGAATAATAGAGTGATTGATATTTTTGTTTATTTATTTGCTTTCTTTTCTTTTTGGTTATTTTTAATATCTAGTGTTAACACACTTTTCGTCTAAAGCAGAAAGACCATTCTAAATGCCAAAGATACTATGCTTTCAATAACTTGATTTCCTGAACTGCTGGAGGTTTCTGGGGTGTGTGAGACTGCAATGGAAGCATTTTATAGGGGCTCCCATGACAGCTTTATTAGCTATTAGTTTCACCTAAAAAAGCCTTCTTAATTTTCTGCCTTTTTTTGTGCGTGCCAATTTACTGTTTGTTTCTATAGCTACAACTATTAAATATATATTCCCAATATCTTAGTTCCTTTTCTTTCCCTAGTGGAATATTTTCAATTGTGTAATTTCAGAGCATGGTGTGTATTTTGGATGATTATTATTATGTGTAGTCCCTAGCCTAGGAATGGATTATATTCTAGATATCTATTTCAAAATTAGTCAGTTAAAATCCTACATGGTTCCCCATAGAACCAATGTCATAAAAGATAGGCCATAGGGCAGTCCACCAAGACATTTTAAACTCACAGATTGCTGAATTTTCATTATTGACTAGAGGCCCAGTCCATGAAATTTGTGCATGGGGCGAGGCGGGGGGGGGGGGGGG
>PVJC01000905.1:0-39126 GCA_004026665.1 Murina feae | reverse complement strand
CGCTTCTGCCTGCCATCCTGATCACCCCTAACCACTCCTCTACCAGTCTGATAGATGCCTAACTGCTCCCCTGATGACCTAATTGCCCATAACTGCTTTCCCCTGCAGGCCTGGTCCCCCACAACTGCCCTCCCCTGCAGGCCTGTTCCCCCCCAACTGCCCTCCCCTGCAGGTCTGGTTGCCTTAACTGCCCTCCCCTGCAGGCCTGGTTGCCCCTAACTGCCCTCCCCTGCAGGCCTGGTTCCTCTTAACTGCCCTCCCATACTGGCCTGGTCACCCACAACTTCCCTCCCCTGCTGGCCATCTTGTGGCAGCCATTTGTGTCCATATGGGGGTGGCCATCTTTGACCACATGGGGGTGGCCATATTGTGTGTTGGAGTGATGGTCAATTTGCATGTTACCTCTTTATTAGATAGGATAACCCTGAACTGTGAGACCATTGTGACCCTAGACCCAGTTATTTTTAAGAGGGTTAAGGATGCTAAGTCAACAGGGTACTAATGAGGAAGACTCACAAAAGTCAGGCTTTGGCAGCTGGGTTTCTAACCTGAAATTGCAAGGGGGAATTTCCTAAAGCAATGGCTTGGTTGGGATCCTAAAAGTACTTATATTTCTGGAGGTAAGAGCTCTAAGAACTGAGAACATCAATGTAAAGAAGAGAGTTAGAGGGAACAGATATAATCAGTGAGTGGGGCCAGAGATGCCTTTGTGATCTAGAGGGTAGCAGCAAGTAAGCAGAAATTGCTTCTTATTTGTGAATGACTTATTTGGAAGTTAGGAGCTTAGTCAATGTAGGTGCAATTATAACTTTAAAAGTAACCATATTTTATGATTATAGGGTCATTTGATACTTACAAAGACTTGATGTCACTTTTCTTTTATTTTTTGTATTAAATTTATTTATTTATTTATTTATTTAGTTAGTTAGTTTTATTGCTTAAATTATTACAAAAAGTAGTACATATGTCTCCTTTATTTTCCCCCTTGACCTTCCCCCGGCCTTCCCTACCCCCCAGTATCTTGTGTCTATTGGTTATGCGTACATGCATGCAGACAAGACCTTAGTTGATCTCTTATCTCCCCCCAATCCTTCCCAGCCTTCTTGCTATAGTTTGATGATAGTCTATTCAATGCTGCTCTGCCTCTGTATCTATTTTTATTTATCAGTTTATAATGGTCTTTATAATCCAGAAATAAGTGAGATCATGTGGTATTTTTCTTTCATTGATTGGTATATTTGACTTAGCATAATGCTCTCCAGTTTCATCTATGCTGTTGCAAATGGTAAGAATTCCTTCTTTTTTACAGCAGCATAGTATTCCATTGTGTACATATACCAGTTTTTTAATCCGTTTATCTGTTGATGGGCATTTAGGCTGTTTCTAAATCTTAACTATGGTAAATTGTGCTGCTATGAACACATATATCCTTTCTGATTGGTGTTTCTTGTTTCTTGGGATATAGTCCTAGAAGTGGGATTACTGAGTCAAATGGGATTTCTATTTTTATCTCTTTGAGGAAACTCCATACTGTCTTCCATAGTGGCTGCACCAGTCTGCATTCCCACCAGCAGTGAAAGAGGGTCCCTTTTTCTCTGCATCCTCACCAGCACTTGTCATTTATTGATTTGTTGATGATGGCCATTCTTATAGGTGTAAGATGTTACCTCGTTGTTTTCATTTCCATCTCTCAGATGACTAGTGACTCTGAGCATGTTTTCATATGTCTCATGGCCTCTGTATGTCTTCTTTCAAAAAGTGTCTATTTAGATCCTTTGCCCAATTTTTGATTGGATTGTTTATCTTACTTTTGTTAAGTTGTATGAGTTCCCTGTAAATGTTGGAAATTAAACCCTTATCAGTGATAACATTGGCAAATATGTTCTCCCATGCAGTGGGCTTTCTTGTTGTCTTGTTGATGGTTTCTTTTGCTGTACAAAAGCTTTTTATTTAGATGTAGTCCCATTTGTTTATTTTCTCTAGTTTCCAATGTCATAGGAGCTGTATCAGTGAAGAAATTGCTTTGGCATGTGTCTGAGATTTTGTTGCTTTTGGATTCCTCTAGTATTTTTATGATATTTGATTACATTTAGGTTCTTTATCCATTTTGAGTTTATTTTTGTGTATGGTGTAAGTTGGTGGTGTAGTTTCATTTTTTTTGCATGTATCTGTCCAATTTTCCCAACACCATTTATTAAAGAGACTGTCTTGAGCCCATTGTATGGTCTTTCCTCCTTTGTCAAATATTAATTGAGCATAGTGGTTTAGACCAATGTCTGGGTTCTCTATTCTATTCCATTGATCTATATGTTTGTTCTTGTGCCAGTACCAGGCAGTTTTGAGAACAGTGGCTTTGTAATACATCTTGATATCTGGTATTGAGATCCCTCCTACTTTGTTCTTTTTTCTCAGGATCGCTGCAGCTATTTGGGGTCTTTTTTTTTTTTTTTTCCAAATGAGTTTTTGGAGAGTTTGTTCTAGGTCTGTGAAATATGCCATTGGTATTTTAATGGGAAGTGCATTGAATTTATAGATTACTTTGGATAGTATGGACATTTTAATGATGTTAATTCTACCAATCCATGAACATGGTATGTTCTTCCATTTGTTTATGTCTTTCTCTATGTCTTTTTTCAACATCCTGTAGTTTTCTGAATAAAGGTCTTTTACCTTCTGTTAAGTTTATTCCTAAGTATCTTAATTTTTTTGTGTGCAATGGTAAATGGGATTTTTTTAAAAAAATCTCTCTTTCTATAAGTTCACTGTTGGTGTATAAAAATGCCATTGATTTCTTGGCATTAATTTTGTATCCTGCTATGTTGCTGAATTCATTTTTAATCCTAATAACTTTTTGATGGAGTCTTTCAGGTTTTCTGTGTACAGTAATATGTCATCTGTGAATAATGACAATTTTGCTTCTTCTTTTCTAATTTGGATACCTTTTATTTCTTCTTCTTGTCTGATTGCATTGGCTAGCACTTCCAGTACTATGCTGAACAGGAGTGATGAAAGTGGGCATCCCTGTCTTGTTCCTGTTCTTAGGTGAAATGGTTTTAGTTTTTGCCCATTGAATGTAATGTTGGCTGTAGGTTTGTCATATAAAGCTTTTATTACATTGAAGTATGATCCTTCTATTCCCACCTTGCTGAGAGTTTTTATTAGAAAAGGGTTTTAGACTTTGTCAAATGCCCTTTCTGTATCAATCAATATGATTATGTGACTTTTGTCTCTTGTGCCAGTATCAGGCAGTTTTGAGAACAGTGGCTTTGTAATACATCTTGATATCTGGTATTGAGATCCCTCCTTGTTCTTTTTTCTCAGGATCAATGCTGTTATTTGGGGTCTTTTTTTATTCCATATTTGTTTATATGGTGTATCATGTTTATTGGTTTGCAGATATTGTACCAGCCTTGAATCCCTGGAATAAATCCCACTTGGTCACGGTGTATGATGTTTCTAATGTAATGTTGAATCTGGTTTGCTAGAATTTTATTGAGGATTTTAGCATCTGTGTTCGTCAGAGATATTGGCCAGTAATTCTCTTTCTTGTGGTGTCTTCATCTGGTATTGGGATTAGGGTAATGCTGGTTTCATAGAAAGAGCTTGGAAGTGTGCCTTCCTCTTGAATTTTTTGGAATAGTCTAAGAAGGATTGGTTTTAGTTCTTCTTTAAATGTTCAGTAAAACGCCCCTGTGAAGCCATCTGGTCCAGGGCTTTTGTTTGCTGGAAGCATTTTGATTACTGTTTCAATTTCATCAGTAGTTATCAGTCTATTCAGGTTTTTTTTAGTCTTCCTGATTGAGTTTTGAAAGGTTGTATTTTTCTAGGAATGTGTCCATTTCATCGAGGTTGTCCAGTTTGTTGGAGTAGAGGTGTCCATGGTATTTTTTCTTATAATCCGTTGCATATCAGTGGGATCAGTTGTTACTCCACCTCTTTCATTTCTAATTTTGTTTATTTGGGTCCTCTCTCTTTGTTTCTTGGTGATCCTAGCTAGAGGTTCATCAAGCTTATTTACCCTTTCAAAGAACCAGCTCTTGGTTTCATTAATGTTTTTTATTGTTGTTGTTTTTTGTTTTTGTTTTGTTTTTTGTCTCTATGTCATTTATTTCTGCTCTGATCTTTATTATCTCCTTCCTTCTGGATACTGTGGGCTATTCTTGTTGCTGTCTTTCTAATTCTTTATGTTGCAAGATTAGGTAATTTATTACCATTTTTTTTCTTGTTTTTTTGAGGTAGGCTTGTGGAGCTATAAACTTCCCTCTCAGGACTACTTTCAGTGTGCCCCAGATATTTTGGATTGGTATGTTTGCATTGTCATTTGTTTCCTTGCTGCTTTTTATTTCTTCTTTGACCTCTTTGATAACCCAATCATTGTTTAATAGCATGCTATTTATCATCCAAGTGTTTGATTTTTTCCATTGTTTTTTATTGTAGTTCTTTATTGTAGCTATATCATTCTTCATTTCCTCTTGGTTCCTTTTCATATTGGTGACATTCTCATTTTATACCATTGTGATCTGAGAAAATGCTTGTTATGATTTCTATCCTCTTAATTTGAATAGACTTTGGCTAATTCCTAATATGTGGTCTATCTTTGAAAATGTCCCATGTGCACTGGAGAAGAATGTATATTCCGTGGCTTTGGGGTGAAATATTCTGAATATGTCAATTAAGTCCACCTGATCTAGCAAGTCATTAAGGATTGCTGTTTCCTTGCTGATTTTCTGTTTAGAGGATTTATCCAGTGGTGTCCATGGGTATTAAAGTCCCCAACCATGACTGTATTGCTATCGATCTCTCCCTTGATATCTTCCAGAAGTTGTTTTATATATTTGGGTGCTCCTGTATTGGGTGCATATATGTTTACCAGAGTTATATCCTCTTGTTGTATTGATCCCTTTAGTATTATGTAGTGGCCTTCCTGATCTCTTGTTATGGTCTTTACTTTAAGGTCTATTTTGTCAGATATAAGTTTGCTACCCCAGCTTTTTTCTCATTTCCATTTGCCTGAAAATTTTTCTTCTAATCCTTCACTATCAGTCTGTGTGAATCCTCTGTGCTGAGGCAAGTCTCTTGCAAACAGCAAATATATGGGTCATGTTTTCTCATCCATTCAGCTACCCTATGTTTATGATTGGGGCATTTAATCCATTTACATTTAATGTTATTATTGATAAGTACTTGTTTGTTGTCATTAATATTTGTGTTTCTTCTTGCCTTTCTGTTTCTTCTTTTTACAGCAGTCCCTTTAGCATTTCTTGCACATTGCTGGCTTGATGGTAATGAACTCTCTTAGTCCTTTTTTGTCTGTGAAGCTCCTGATTCCACCTTCAATTTTGAATGATAGCCTTGTTGGTTATAGTATTCTTGGATTCAGTCCCTTGCTTTGCATCACTTTGTATATTTCTTTCCATTCCCTTCTTGCCTGGTGTGTTTCTGTTGAGAAGTCAGTTGATGTTCTAATGAGAGATCCCCTGTATGTGACTTTCTTTCTCTTTCTGGCAGCCTTTGAGATTCATATTTTGTTGTTGATGTTTGCCAATTTAATTATATTGTGTCTTATTGTTGGTTCTTTTGGTTCATCTTTTTTGGGACTCTATGTGCTTCTTGGATTTGCATAGTTTTTTTTCTTGCCAATTTGAGGAAGTTTTCTGTCATTTCTTCAGAAAGGTTTTCTATTCCTTGCTTCTCTTCCTCTCCTTCTGGTACCCCTATTATATGGATGTTATTTCATTTTATGTGTCCCAAAGCTCCCTTAGGCTCTCCTCTAGCTTTTTAAATTTTTTTTCTAGTTGCTGTGTTTGTGTGATTTTTCCTATCTTGTCTTCTAGCTTGCTGATGCGGTTCTCAGCCTCTTCTAGTCTATTGTTTAAGCCTTCCATTGTGTTCTTTATTGAACCTATGTCATTCTTCATTTTCTCTTGGTTCCTTTTCATATTGGTGATATTCTAATTCAGTTTCTTATAATTTTCATTGAGTTGTTTGTCTTTGTCATTCAGTTGCATGTATTTGTCATACAGACTTTTGATCATTGTTATAACCCATTACTCTGAATTTTTTCTCTGATGAGTTACTTGCCTCCATTTCATTTAACTTCCTCCCTAGTGATTCCTCTTTTTCCATCCTTTGGGGATTGCTTTTTTTGTCTGTCCATGTTTTACTCTAACATTTTAATTATTTCTGTGTCCTGGATCTGACTGCTTTGCTACCCAGGTTCTTTTGGGGATGGTGCTTTTGGTGTGATCTCTAGGGTCTCCTGAGCTTGGTAATTTAGCATAGCTCCCTACTTGAGCTATTTGGGTTTTCTTGATGTAGGCCTGCAAGCTGGAAAGGCACTACTGCGGTGGCCAGATGTTAGCTGCCGGGGAGGGGGATGTCCCAAATTTGCTGCCTTGTGCCTTTGGTTGAAATCGCACATGTCCAGCAGGGGCTCATGGAGGTACCCAGGAGCTGTCTGCTGGAGTGGTGCGGCTCAGGCAGCCTGCACACTGGAAAGGCATGACTGTGGTGTTCAGAGTTCTGTAGCTACAGGGTGGGAAGACTCAGTTTTTGCTGCTACTTCCTTGGTTGGATATACACTCACCCAGTGGTGGCTCACAGAATCACCAGCACAGCACTCTGATGCACTGTGGAGGGCCCTGGCTGAAGCAAACGGATTGAGGCGTCTGTGGGCAGGTATCCAGAATGCGGATATTCAGAATTTCTACTGCTGGGGCAGTGCATCCTTGTTTGGATAAGAGTGCACCCAGCAGGGGCTCCCTGCAGCACCTAAGAGCTGCCTGTGAAGCAGTGGGCTCAGGAGGCCTGCATGCTGGAAAAGCACAGCTGTAGTGTCTAGAGTTCTACAACTGTGGGGTGGGAAGACTCAGTTTTTGCTGCTGTCTTTGTGGTTGGATACACATGCTCCCAGAGGCAGCTCACAGGGGTACCTGTGGTGTGTTTGGGCGCGGAGCTCCCATGTACTTTGAGGGGCCCTGGCACTGAAGTTGTGCGACATTGTTGGTGGGCAGTTATTCAGGAAGTCAGTCCAGAATTTCTCCTGCAGGGCAGTGCACCCCCGTTTGCACAATATTGCACCCAGCAAGGCTTACAGTGGCTCCTGAGATCTGCCTGTGGGGTGGTGGGCTTCAGATGCCTGCCTGCTGGAAAAGCGCATCTGTGGCGGTGTGTTTGTGGCATGGAGCTCTGACGCACCCTGAGGGGCCCTGGTGCTGAAGTTGTGTAACAGTGTCTGTGGGCTGTTATTTAGGAAGAGTTATTTTCAGAATTTCTACTGTGGGGCAGTGCACCACTGTCTGTACAATATCGCACCCAGTGGGGGCTCGTGGCAGCTCCCAAGGACTGCCTGAGGGGTGCTTGGCTCTGGAGTCTTGCATGGTGGAAACGTGCGAATGTGATGTCCGGAGGTCTGCCACTGGGGAAGGGGAAGCTGCACTTATTGCTGTGGATGGATCTCCTTTGGAGGTGGAGGTCCTAGGGTCTGTGGGTCTGCAGGTGGGATAGCAGGATTTTGTCTGGAGTGGCTGCTAGGTCACAGGCAGTGTCCAAAGGGTGTCTGGGTGGTGGTGCTGATGAGTTTCTAGATGAGGCCACTCTGCCTTTCAAGCTGGTATGGGCTCCGTACCTGAGTTCCATAGCCCCTGGAGTGTCCGCTGCGATCGTAGGTGCTCCCTGTCCTTGAGAGTCTGGTCTGCCAGCCCCTGCTACCCCTGTCGAATTTAACTGTTCCTCACTCGCTCTCACACACATACCACATGCATCTATATACTCTCCCTTCACCCTCTCACTCACTCACATCCTCTCCCTCACCTCCGTCCTGCCAGCCACCATCTTTTCATCCCTCGAGATCACTTTCCAAAGCTGTGATTACTTTTCTCTAAATTCAAAGACATTTAGTTCTCTTTCCACAAATCATGTCTTTATGTTTTTGCTATTGGATAAAAATGGTCATGTATAATGTACTCTTTTTAAATTTTCAGTAGTAGATTTGGAGTATTATTATCATTATTACATACTTTTCCTTTCATGATTCAGTGATAGTTTTTGTAGTTTTATTTAGCCTTTTAAAAGTAGAATAATGTATCTAAATATAAAGTTAATTGCAAAGTGACCTCAGTAGCTTTTGCTACATAATTACTATATTGTGCTATTTATAACACCAATTGCTATTGTTGGGGGGCCAAATGATCATTTCAAACTGATTCCTATAATCTAGGGAGACATTTAAGAAATATTACCCCATCTTCTTATAATTTTTCAGATGTGTTCTTTTGCTGACAATAGTTTTGTAAAATCTTTATGATTGTTCCTTTTGTCTGGAATGTTATAGTCTGGAAATATTTAGACAGTTTGCTTTGATGTCTGATATATCCTTTAGGTCATCAGAAAGGCTTTCTCCTCTCCCCAACACCAGTTTTCTATCTCTTATATGTCTAAGGTAGAGTTTAGAAGATCTAAGAGACATGATCAATAAGCCATTTTGAGAATTGCTCAGAACTCCATTTTATTTTATTTTTATAAAAACAACCTTTAAAATCAGAAACCCTGGCATAACACTCTCCAACTGTGCTACAGAAGGACAGAAGGATGTTGGTACTTTTTCCTATCTATTTTTGTCTCCTACCAAAATCATAGCCCTGGAAGGGAGCTTTAGAAGTCATTAATCTCTTCTGTTCCCTTCATTTTTCAACATCATAGAGATAAGATAATCAACTCTGTTCTAAAAGGCTAGTCACCAGAAAGTATTTCAAACTTAAACAACAAATATTTCTGCTTACTATGTATATAGAACAGTATGGAGACAAACACCAAAACATATAATACATCCCAAGAATTTTGCATTTTGTTTGGAGGGGATAGATACATATGTGAACATTAAACAGCTTTCAGAATCTCCTGAATTTGGAGTAGATATAACTTCTTGGTCATTGCAAATATGTCCTCTTGAAACCCCTGCCTTTGATCCTCTCAGTTCATTACTGGGAAATTCCAATTACTAATAAACTTTACCCATTTATAAATTCTAAGGGCTTTAACATATAATTAAGTCTATAGAGATTATATGACTATTCTAAAAATAACCTGGATATACATTTTGACTTTATTTATTAACAGTGTGACTTTGAAAAAATTACTTTATGTTTTTCCTTTTGATATCACATTTACAAAACAGGAAAAAATAAACACTACATCATAGGATTGGGAGAGTTGCATGTTTAATTTTCAGAATAGTGCCAGATATAGGGTAAGAGCCCATCATATTAAATGGTTTTTGTATAACAGTCAATTAAATATTTGACTATACCTTAAATGAAACCTCTCCATTTATATGATTAATTATATAACTTTATTCAATTGTTGATTATAGAACACAAATTTATAACTGAATGAGTACTCCTTGTTAGTTATTAATGTCACTTTTACTCCAAATATGGTATAAATAGAAAGAGTAGGTCAATTATGATGTTCTAAATAATATACTCTAATATTTCATACTAAGTTTGCAAAAGTGTTTTAGTGAAAAATTGTAAACAAAAAAAAATTTTTCCCTTAAGGATTTAAATGTCTTAATGTCTAATAAGAATGGCAGGCATAGAAACAACTTGCTTATTTCCTCATTCTTTTTTGTTGTTGTTCATTCTCACCAAAGGATATTTTTCCATTGATTTTTAGAGAGAGAAACTTGGATGTGAGAAAGACACATTGATTGGTGCCTCTTACACGTGCCCTGATGGGCCCTGGGGATCAAGCCTGCAAGTAAAATACATGCCCTTGACCAGAATGGAACCCCAGACCTTTCAGTCTGAGGGCTAATGCTCTAACGACTGAGAAAACCCATCTAGGACTTATTTCCTCATTCTTTAATGTGGAGGTCCAATCATGATCACCAAGCATTTGAGAAAAGCCTGCAGCATGAAAATGAAACACCAGAAAAGAAAACCAACCCCAAAGGAAAAAGAGATATTTCAGGGATAAAAAAAGATAACTGGAAACTATGATTAGTATACTCAGAGAGACTTGGAAGATATTGCACCTCAGGATGGGGCAAGGAACATGTGAGAGGAACATGAGATGAGTATCAAGAGGTCACTGAAGTGAGACAACAGGGCCCTCAAATTAATTTTATTAATAGTGTTTTTTAAAAGCTTGTTCTGGACTTTAGCTTCCATTTTTGTGAAATGCTTGAATTGGTCCATGACCAAGTTACTGTTGTTCCAATCCCATGTGTATATTCTTTCCTAAACCAAGTTCATTGGTGAAGGCCTAGTGTTAGCACATTAATTTCTTTGAAAGATATCCAGTTTCATTCCTCATTGCTTGCTGGAATATTTTATATGTGTATATATTTGTTGCATGGCCAGTATCATGGTATCATGGTTTTGTTTTCCTCTGTATATATATATACAGCATGAAGGATCAAATAATTTTAGGGCTTGAGAGGTTAAAAATTTCCTTATTTTGCAAATGAGAAAACTGAAGCCCAGAGATGTTTCCATAGGTCACACAGTCATTTAGAGGCCCAGTTCAGGTCTCTAATCTGATAAATATTACATTAAAACTATTGAAGGTCTAGAAAGGCAGAGTGGACTTTAGTAGGAAAGAGACTTGAGCTGAGCCTTAAAGGATGTATAGGAATGACATAGTTTCTGTTCATGTATAAGTGTAGGGTAGAGGGAATTAGGTAACTATAGAAAAACTGTTAGAGGCATAAATGATGCCAGTGAGTAAACGAGCAGTGAGTAAACGAGAGAGAAGGCAGTGAGTAAACGAGAGAGAAGGTTCTTGTAATAAAGTAAGAGGACATGAGATTGTAGCTTGCATATGAAAGATTGCTAATGCTAAAGAAAAGGATTTTATACTTTATCCTGTAAGCAATTAAGAGTAATTCAAGGTTCATTTAATAGAAAAATAGCATGTTTAGTAGAGACTCAGGAAAATGTATCTGTGCCATTAAATGGGATTGATTGTATTACACAAAGAGTGGACATAGGAAGACTAAATGGTGTCATGGAGATCATCTAAGAATAAGAAAAACTAATATTCTCTTCAGAAAAAAATTTCTATTTGGAGCCTTTACATAATAAGACATGGAGGGCGGGGGGGGGGGGCACAGATAAGCCCTTCACCTTGTTTCCTACATGGCTTTTAAGATATGTAGATATACATATGGAAAATATATACTAGATTATAGATACAGATCTTAAGGAAGGAAAAAGTATATATGGAAAACTATATTTTAATGCCTACATTTTTTGAGCTTTCTTCTTAAAGTACAATTGCACAATTGATCTTTTCTGGCTTTCTCCATTGACTTTGTAGACATTCTTTTTTCCCCTTGTTCTTCTCCATTTGTACTATTGATATCACTCCTTTCTTTTTTTCTTACTGCATTTCACACTGGAGCTCTCTGTGGATCTTGGAGCCCTGCTTTGGTTCTCCAGTCCAACCTATTGTACCACGGTTTAAATTAACACATCTGCTTGAACAGTTTTTGTGCTTCCTTCTCATGTATAGGATAAAATTCACACTCACAGTAGCATAAATGTGTTCCTTAACTGGTCTCATACTCCACCCTATACACCATCTTGCTTTGGGAACTCCCACTTTTATGCCTCTGCAATTTGCTTACATATTTACCTCCTCATTCTTCAAAGCTTAATTAAAATACCAGCTCCTGTTGTTTTCCCAGGTCACCAACTAGGATTAGTTTCCACTCTTTGTGTCCCTGGTATTTTGTTAGCTCTTCTTACTTGGTGTTCTAATTACCAATATGGTTTCTGCCTCCTTTAATAAGCTACAGAATCCTTTAGAAGAGGAGACTTACTTTATTCATTTTTGTGTTTTAGAGTCTAAGAAGTTGCCAAATAAATTCTGTTAAATTGTATAAAGAAAAGGTTTACATGGGGATATTTTCTTTCTGATGTTATCATTGTAATTATTAGAAGACATGGCAGGCCTTGAATGAGAACTGATTTATAATGAGCATCTATTTGGTGCCATATACTACATAATGTGGTTTATATGTTTTTTCGTCTGATCTTCACAGGAACTTGTTAAAATGAGTGTTAATATCCCAGTTACATGTAAGCAAAATGAAGTTCAGGAAGTTTGTGTTACTGTCAGACTCTAATTTGTAAACTCCAGGTCTTGGAACCCAGTGAAAACTAGGGTAAGGACCCAAATTAACTTGATGTTACCCCAAATCCATAGACATATTAAATCACTCAGAAGAATATAAAGTGGTTTGAGTTCTATGGAAAAAGCTACAAAATGCCATTTTATTATTCAAAAACCTTTCAATTGCATTGTTCTTGCAGACAACTTAAATTCCAGTTCTTCAGGCTAGCATTTAGGAAACTCAAAACTGGATTGTGGCATTAATTTCTGCTCTTCACTCCCATTAATTCCACCGAAATGCTCTGTCCTGCTGGAATAAACATTCTGGACATATGCATCTTTCTACCTTTGCTCACTCTTTCTCCAACCTGGAATGGACTTTGTCAGGAATATACTTGCAATGTTAATTATCTTCCTTGGCCTTATTATAATTAAATATATGGTTTCTTTAAACTTTTGGAAAAATAAAATTATGAATGATTCCCTCTCCTTGCAAACTGTGGTGGTTCAGGAATGTCAGGCTAGAAAAATTATCCTAAAGAAAAACACATTCACCTCAATAATTTACAAAGAAAAAAAGGTTGATACTTTTATCAACATTGTTAAATGTTGGAAAGAAACATTGTTTGAAACATGGAGAGATTATAAAAATTTAAGGATATAGAAAGTTTTTTTTAGCAACCCATCCTAAGAGATCATTCTAAATAAACTTGACATACTCATCGATTTCTTAATCTAAATTTTCATCCCATCCCAGGTCAGTTACCTATAGCCCTGGCCTTGGCAAAATATCAGGATTGTCCCATTCAACTGTCTGCTGGATTTGGTTTAGAATTAGGCACAACTTTGTACATTTCTCCATTTTCAGTCCATCTTTGGGCTAGCATGTACAGAACAGTAATTACACAGTTACACAATAGAGCATAATATGTATTTCCCAGCACATTCAATTCTGTTTTTTCTATTACAATTCACTAACAGAATAGGGGGTGAGACAGAGTATTTCTAAGGATGATTGAAGCACAGCTGTTGAGTGGATCTTTCTTACAAATGTAAATGGAGGGTGGGAGCTGACTTGAGAGCCACTTCAGAGCTGGTACACTCTGGAATCATCCCCCTCACCCCCGCCACTCTTCCCTGTCCCCAGTAGCACATCTACTTTCGTTCACATAAACTTTTTAAAAATATGTTTTTGTTGATTTTGGAGAGAGAGAGAGGGATGGAGAGGGAGAGGGAGAAACATTTATGGGCTGCATCCTGCATGGCTTCTACTGGGGATTGAGCTGTGCAACCCGTGCCATGTACCCTGACCTAGAATTGAACCTGAACCCTTTCGGTGCATGGGATGACGTTCAACCAACTGAGCCACACCAGCCAGGGCCACACATTTTTTATAAGTTAAGTTACTCATGGGTTGTATGAAAATCTATTCTTCTAGTTAAGCAATGGTAAGTGTGTGATATCAGAGAAATAGCACTTTAAATTATGCCTGTTTGAGCATTATGACGACTATCTTCCTCAGGGGGTATGTAAAGTCTCTTGGAGAAAAAGAGAAAAGAAAAGAGAATAAAAAAATCAAATGACTTTGGGCACAGAGGGTTGTTGTAGTCATAATCTGTTATCTGAATTCCAAACTCAAATAGCTCTGAAATCTTTTTTATTTATTGGCTACTCATTTGAGGCCAAATCTGACCAGATCTGAACTGACTTGGCAAGATGACCTAAACTGACTTGTTTTTAGGCTATTAATAGTCCTTATTTATTCCACTGCATATGAAGGATCTTAGTTTTGCTACAGAAATATTAATGTTTTTGTTTAAAGAATGCCACCTGTATCCTATTGGTATATGACATGTGTGCCACATTTTCTACAATTTGAAAAATTCTGAATAGTGAATATATTTGACCATCAGGCTTTGAATAAAGGCCAAATAACCTATGATAAAAGAAAAATTAACTTGATTTTAAACATTCCTCTTTTGAGACAACACAATGATCCCTCTAATTTACATGCTCTTGTGTCTTACACCAGTGATTCTTAAACATTAGCAAGATTTCAAATCTATGGATCTCCCTTCCTTCACTCCTCACCCAGCCTAATATCCATAGCCCATCATTACAATCACTTCATTCCTTTTTTTGCTGCTCCTTTCTTTAATTGAACTTGTGTGGCATATCTTCATTCTTATTTCAACCAATTTCCCATCTACCAAAACAGCTGAACATTGGGGAAAAATTACATGATAGTCCTGACTGGTCAAACTTAAGTTGATAACCACAATCTCTATCAGGCACTGTTGGACAAGTCTTCTTTACTTCCTTGGTAGTTTTTCTCATCTGCTTGCATATATGACTATGTCACACCTTCTTATCTCCTTGTAAAATATCTGTGTTTAATGATCCATCCCATTCATCTGATTACTTTAACTCATATTTCATTGAACTATATAAGCAGAAAACAAAAAATGAATTATTTGATCTTCCCTCCACCAATCTACCAAACTAAATGCTAACCTAACCACCCTAACCCATACCTAAGTAATATTCTTTATTAGAATATAATAGAAGAACTATCCCTGTTTCTATCTAAAGCCATATACTCCATCTACTCTGACTTTCTCAGGCACTTTGGTCCTACTCTCTTGCTCTATCCCCTCTCTGCATTATCGATTTATTCACTAACTTTTTTCTCACCTATACTCAAATAAGCAATAGTATTTCCTATATCTTCTCCACTCCATTTCTCTGGTTTTCATCACAAGACAATTTAAGACAGAAGTCACTGACATCATCCTCTGCTTTCTCCACTCACCACAATTCCACAAAGCTACCCCTGCCACAATACTGCTGATATCACTCTTGTCAAGGTCACAATGATGTGAGGGTGGCCATATGCAGTGGTCACTTCTCTAGCTCACCCTAATCTTTTATTTGTCCCACATTTTACCTTTATTTTCATAACTACTATTTTCTTTCAGCTTTTAGCTTCTACTAACAACACACTCTTCTAATTTTTCTTTTCTTCATTCTTTTCTTTTTTTTTTGTCATTTTTTCCATATCCTTTGATGCCTGCCCAACCTCTACAAGTTGGAGTGTTTCAGAACTCATTATAGTGCTCCTTTTTCTTTCCTATTTCACTTAATTATCCCATGGCTTTTGTGAGAACCATGCCAGAGTCCCCAGATAATAAGGCTAATTAGAGTGTGGAGACCTTGTTGATAGTATGTGGATGGCCAAGGCCACTCCGAACATGGGAATCTTAATCAAATGTTCAAAGCTAAGATGCCATAAGTAGCTGCAAGACCAAAGTGATCTCACAGTATGCCGTGCAATTCTATAACCCAAATAATTGATGTCACTGTTGGCAATTAGCCTCTTTTGTGTAAGTAATATTAAAAACATATTAAAAATGCTAGTGAGCTCAGATGGATCTGAGAGCTGGTACTGCTATGATGTAAATCTAAGAACCCATAGAGAACTCAGATATAGATACCATCTTAACCAGCTAGTGTGCTGGATTATGTAAAGAAGTATGCTGGAGTGTGTTACACAGAGGTACAAGGCTACAGAGACCAGCCAGTGTGCTGGGCAGAAGAGTGTTCTGGAGAGAGGGGAGAGGCCAGGGAAGCTGGGAGAAGCTGCTAAGGCAGAGCTCTCGGTACCCTACGATGTGAGTCAGCTGCTCAGAAGTTGCTGTAAGCCAGAGGCTAATACTGTTGATGTGTAGGAATATGTATCTATTTATTAGCAGGTGTGTGGCTACTTGTAAAAGACTTTGCTATAAAGAACTGTTTTGTCTAATGGCTTACGGCAACTGACTCCTGCAGTTAAGACTCATTCTTATATCCCAACAACTTCTCATGACTTCTTCATCTAAGACCGGTGTCCTAGGAGGTCCAGCCCCAGGCAGAGGGGCTCAGACCCAACAGTTAGTACAGTAGGTAGGGTAAGAGAAGAACCTGCCCTGTGCTTGGCGTAGTCAAATGGGAGAATTTAGAAGAATATGTGGATTCAATGCAACTCAGTGCAGCAGTGCTGAACACTGCTTTTGCTGTCTCTAACAGCTTTACATAAGACCCCAAACTTGACGCCCCAAGTAGCCCTGGTCCTGAAACTTGCTTTGATCCACATATCTAATTGTCAGTGTAACTCTCCATTGGAAAGTCTATTGGGCATCTTAAACAACATTTAATCACAGAATCTTTTCTACCTGAGCAGTAATTCCCCAGTATCCCCCATTGGTACCATTCATCTGCTGTTCAAGCCAAAATTTAAATCCCTCATTTTCTTAACTGCTAAATGCAATCCATTTGCAAGTCCTACAATATTCACACCTAAAACGTATCCTGATTCCATTCTTTCCTCTCCATTTTCCAACTTTAAACTCCAATATATCACACTTAAACTTTTATAGTAACTTTTGTATGTCTTCCTAGTATACTCTCACTTCTTTGTAATCAATTATCTATATAGTAGCTAAAACAATTTTAAAATATATACATGTATATATCTGTCCTGTCTCAAACTCTCCATTCACTCAGAATAATTCTGAATTTTTAGCTTTGGCACACAAGGCTGTGCTGACTTGGGAGGGCCCTATGTCCCAGGCCCCTTTTCTGCCCTTCTCCACACTCTATCTCTCTCATTGACCCTAGCTGTGCTGCCTTCTCCCTCTTCTCCGCACACATCAAGCTTTCCCCACATCACTTGCTGTTACTGCTGCCTGCAATTTTCCCTCCATTATCTCTACATTTCTGGATATTTTTCTTATAACTCAGCTTTCAATTTAAGTCACCCTCCAATCATTCTGTAATATCCCTCTACATGACAGAAATCAGAGTCCTTGCTAGGACTTCTCCCTTAACCCTCATTGATTCAGCTAACCAATAATTTTTATTTTATTTTATTATTTTTTATATATTTTTATTGATTTCAGAGAGGAAAAGAGAGGGAGAGAGAGAAACATCAATGATGAGAGAGATCATTAATTGGTTGCCTCCTGCACATACCCTACTGGGGATCGAGCCTGCAACCTGAGCATGTGCCCTTGACTGGAATTGAAACTGGGACTCTTCAGTCCAGAGGCTGATGCTCTGCCCACTGAGTTGAACCAGCTAAGACTGATTTTTATTTTATTTCTTCAATCTTACTCCCCTGCTGGCCTGATCGTCCTCAACTGCCCTCCCCTGTTGGCCTGGTTGCCCTCAACTGCCCTGACTGCTGGCTTGATTGCCCACAACTACCCTCCCCTGCTGGCCATCTTGTGGTTGTGGGCATCACCATCTTTGAAGGCATGGCAGTCAATTAGCATATGTCCTCCTTATTGGCTATGGATGCCTCCACCTTTGCAACAGCATGAGCATCAATTAGCATATTGCCTCTTTATTAGATAGGATATTAAATAAAATTTATGGTATGTCTTTTAATAAAAACTGATCTAAAATTAAAAAAAAAACTTAAAATTACTTTATTTTATACCAGAAAAAAAAAATGTAAGAGAAATGATTTGTAAGATTATGATAAGAGTTTCTGAGTCACAAGAGGCTGGGAAATTTGGAAGGAGGGCACCGGGTAGGTGGATTGTCTGGGTGCTGGTGGAGAGAGATCTCAAGGAGAGGCAGGGGCAGGAGGTAATGAAGTCTACAAATCTAAGAGCTCTTCAGGTTGTGGGGGCTTTTCAAATTCTAAGCACAATTGAAGGCTTAGTTTTAGAATACAGATCATTTCTTCTTCTAAGATAAAGGGGAAAGGGTACATTAAAAAATTGTACCTACTGAAGGTCAAAATGCTCATTAAGTTCTCTAAATCCTAATGATTCTGGAACCATTGGTCTGTCACCTGTGTTCTGTCATCTGTGTTCTGGATGCCATTACATTTAGTGTCCTCTGGGAGCTTGTTCAGTTAATCACTACACCTCTCCTGGGACAGCCATTTTTTCCTTTTGATTCGTTTTTCATTAACATATGGAAATATGGCTTAAACTTGTATTAGTCCATTTGGGCTATCAAAACAAATACCACAGGCTGAGTGGCTTAAGCAACAGGAATTAAATTTCTCACATTTCTGGAGGCTAGAAGTCCAAGATTAAGGTGTTGTTGGGTTTGGTTTCTGATGAAGCTTCTCTTACTGACTTGTGGACTATAGCCTTTCTTCTAAGTACTAGCAGAGAGAGATCTTTGGTGTCTCTTCCTCTTCAGAATCACTAGCATATCATCACTATTGGAATAGGGCCACACTCTTAGGATCTTATTTAACTAACCTTAATTACCTCCCTCCAGGCCCTATCTCCAAATATAGTCACCTTGGGAGTTAGACCCTCAACATATAAATTTTGGAAAAATAGAATTCAGTCCATAACAAAATCTTTTAATCTGTATATATTTTCACCTTCTGTTTTTCTTCCATGATCCTGACATGGCTACATTCAGAGTGGGGCAAGAATAGGTTTATAATTGTGAATAAGCAAAATACAGAGTTTATTCTTATATTATTAATTTTTATATTATTTTCCTTACAAACAACTGTAAACTTACTTAAAAACAATTGTAAACCTGTATTGTTAAAGAGTTGTTAAAGTATACTACCGTATTTTCTGGCATATAAGATGACTTTTAAACCAGGAAAATCTTCTCAAAAGTCGGGGGGGGGGGTCTTATATGCCAGGTGTCGTCTTATAGGGTGGGTGCTGGAAAATCTTCCGTCACCGCATATGGTGGGGGGAGCTAAAAAACGGCCGCACTCCATTCATTTCAATGGAGCCGGATAGAGACCGCAAGTGTCTCTGGTTGGCTCCCTTTTGTGCTGCATACTGTCTCGATCCGGACTTTTTAACCCAGGAAAATCTTCTCAAAAGTTGGGGGTCGTCTTATACACCAGAAAATACGGTATATCTGATTTTGTTACTATTTTTGGTAGGAGACTTCTTTTGTAAACACGTGACACCAGCCACCACATTCTCTTTGTACTGTGTGAAGACCAGAGATCAAGATAGGACTTCTTTTAAAGAGAATTGTGATAAATCTGTTTGACTTGTTTTATATTATATAGATGAAACTCATGCTATTATTGAGAGTAATTATATTTTAAATACACCCAGTTTTTAGTCACTAAATAAGTTGATTTTGATATTTTCTATATAAATCCCATTCTATTTCCCACCTTTATTATTTCTCTCATGTTCTTTATAGAATTGGAAGGTCAGATGGTCCACAACTGCATATTGATATGAAGGTGGACCCGTTGCTCAATGTACAAAAGAAAAGGAATAGGGCAAGTTAGATTATTAGTCTCCAATCCTTATTTTTGTCCTTGGGACTCAGACACCAAATGACATAGCTCTTCACATTAGGCAAATAGAGAGATGTACTGGATTAAATTTATTTTTCTGTATGCATTACAATTACACAAACACTTCTATACCAGTTGGTGCACAGAAGATAAACATTACTCGTTTGTAAAACAAGGAAAGGAACCTCTTTCAGGGATTTCAAATATTCTCGATAAGGGAGATTTTAAATGTAAAATGTCACACTTCATTGAAAATTAAGATTTGTGCAAAAGAAACATTTGTGTATGTATATATGTATTACACTTTATATTTTAGGTTAGATAGTAACTATATATATATATATATATATATATATATATATATATATATATATATATATATATATATTAGGGGCCCAGTGCACAAAAATTTGTGCACTCGGGGTAGAGGGAGTCCCTCAGCCCGGCTTGTGCCCTCTCACAGTCTGGGACCCCTCAGTGGATGTCCTATGATGGCCCCAGTCTGCCAGGCACCTTTTGTGTGTTTGTGTGTATGTGTGTGTGTCACTACTGGGGACCTGCCCCCAGCCGCATCTGAGGCTCAGAGCAGTCCTCCTGTGTGTGTCTACCTGCTGGGGGCCTGCCCCCAGGCACATCGTGGAGGCTTGGAGCAGGCACCCCCTCTATGTTGATCTCTCAGACTCTTGCCCTCCCCTGTATGTTGTTCTCCTTTTTGAGCTGTGACCAGGGCTGGTGCTGCCTGCCTCCCAAGCTTGCCTACTGCCCATCTTCCTCTAGCCACCAGAAAGCAGGGAAAACCCCGCCTTGTGGTCAGGCCAGCCTTTTCCTGCTCCCTGATCCCCAGAAGGGACCTGGGAAGCCGCCAAGCAGGCCGCCAACTCTTTCCCACTCACCCGTCCCCTGCTGCCTTCCTTTCCCACTTTCCGGTGCCACCAAGGGGTCTGGGGAGCTGCCAAGCAGGATCCCGGCCCCCCAGCCACCAAGCAGGCCGAGACCTCCCCCCGCCGCTGCCTCTTTCCCGCTCCCCGTCCCATTACCTTTCCCACTTCCTGGTGCCCTGCAAGGGGCCTGGGAAGCCCACCAAGCAGGCCACTGACCCCCTGCTGCCTCTTTCCCGCTCCCCGATGCCCCTCCAAGGGCCTGGACAGCTGCCAAGCAGGCCACCGACGCCCTGCCACCTCTTACCCTGCTCCCCGATGCCCGGCAAGGGGCCTGGGAAGCCCACCAAGCAGGCCGCCGGCCCCCTGCCACCTCTTACCTACTTCCCGGTGCCCCTCGAAGGGCCTGGGAAGCCCACCAAGCAGGCCGCCGACCCTGCCACCTCTTACTCGCTTCACGGTGCCCTCCAACCCTGCCGCCTGTTTCCCACTCGCGGGTCCTGGGTCCTGCGCTGTCCCGCCCTGCAGCCGCTCTGTGCACTCGGGAGGTCCCTCAGCCCGGCCTGTGCCCTCTCGCAGTCTGGGACCCCTCGGGGGATGCCCACCTGCTGGTGTGCCTGACCAGCCTGGGTGAGGGGCTTTAAGGCTGCCTACAGCTCCCATTGACCCAACGTCCCAGCAAGGCTGGCTGGATGCAGGTTCTGTGATTTCTCTCCTATAATTGATGCTGTTCCTTGAAGGCCTGGGGTTATCTTCTATAGTTGATACACTGTTCCTTTAAGGCGGCCTTCTAACTACTAACGAAGCCTCCTCTGCCTCACCTCGCAGCGTCTATAATGAAACAATTGTTACTTTTACTGGTTAGGCCTGGGCTGCTGTGTCCTTCAGCTCCGGAGGATTCTATGATTGTTACATTGTTTCAAATGTTTCAAATCTGTGTTTTGCTAGAGCCAGTTTAATCGGAGCTGAGCTGAGGGGCGAAGCTTCACTTTCGCTCCTGCCACAATGGAAAGGGCTGTTTACTCAGGTCCGGGAGTGGCGGCCGCCATGTTGGCTGGGCTAATTTGCATACAGCCGTTCTGATTGGCTGGTGGGCGTGGCTTACCCTGTCTTGGAGAAACGGTTAATTTTAATATTTCGCTTTTATTAGTTTAGATTATATATTTAAATCCATTCATATTATTTTTCATTTTAAACATTCAGTATACTATTTAGATATCTTTCTAACATCTTCATATAAAGACAAAATAGCCTGATGAAACTAAGGTAGAACTTTTGCTTTTAACTTTATAGATATCAATCCTTTTCTAATTATTTTAATAACTAGGGGCCCAGTGCATGAAATTCGTGCACTGGTGGGGGGCTCCTCAGCCCGGCCTTCTTCCTCTCACATACTGAGAGCCCTCAGGGGGTGTCCTACTGACACCTTAGACTCCCCTTTGTGGGAGGCAACCAGGCTAATCAGGGAAAGCCACCAGCCCTATCACTCCACTGCTGCAGCCACTGCTAGTCACTGCAGCCACCAAGGTGTTTTCACCAACACGGACTCTAGTCCCTTCACCATGAAGAAATGACAACTTTCTTTAGGCATTTTCAAGATGTGTCTTTCATAGGATATGACATTTTTCTTCCTTTTTTATTTTATCCTCACCTGAGGATATGTTTCCATTGATTTTTAGAGAATGTGGAAGAGAAGGGAAGAACAGAGAGAAACATCAAAGTGAGAGGAACACTTTGATTGGTTGCCTCCTGCATATGCCCTGAGCTGGGCCCCAGCCAGGGAGGAGCCTGCAACCTAGGTACATGCTCTTGGTCAGAACTGAACCCAGAACCTGCAGTCAGCAGGCTGAGGCATTATGCACTGAGCCAAACCAGCTAGGGAAGGATATGATATTTCTTACCCCTCTATCAGGGAACCTTCATTTTTTTCTCCAGGAGTGTGGTGGAAAAACCCTAGATGCCTTTAGAGATTCTTATTACACAAGTTACTAAGAATATTACCAGTGGCATACAGGGAACTTAGCCAATGAATGGTAAGAAAAGGTGTTTCCTCTGTAGTTCACTCCAATCACCAGCCAAGCCCCGCCTGCGTGCTGTCCCATGGCTGGTGGGCCTTAACTCCTCTGCGATCTTCCTGCCAGCAACCGCAAAGCAGCCAAGCCCCTCTTGGCTGCGGGATAGCACGCAGGGGGGTCATAACTCCTCCGTGATCTCCCCCCCAGTGACCGCAAAGCAGCCAAGCCTGCCTGGCCGGGAGACAGCATGCGGGAGTGGTCTTAACTTCTCCATGATCTCGCCGGTGACCATGAAGCAGCCAAGCCTCGCATGCTGCTGTCCATGGCTGGCCAGCCTCCATCTTGGGTGGGTTAATTTGCATACAGCCACTCTGATTGGCTGATGGGTGTGGCTTTGGCTGGTGGGCATGGCTTAGGTGTCCTGGAGAAATAGATAATTTCAATATTATGCTTTTATTAGAGTAGATGTGGCTATGGGTGTCACCATCTTGTGGCTATGGTGACAGCTATCTTGTAGCTATGGGCACCGCCATCTTTTGGCTATGGGGGCGGCCATCTTGTGGCCATGGGGAGGCCATATTTGTCATGGAGTGATGCCTAATTTGCATATTACTCTTTTTTTAGATAGGATAAGATGCATAGTTTCATAAAGGAAAACAAAAGAAAGAGAATTGGAGGAAACAGAGATTGCTTTCGTAAAAAAGGTATATATAGAGAGAGAAAGGAGAGAGAAAGCAGCCAACAGTGCCAGTATATCTGTATATTTCCTACTTTGACTTGACAATGTAGGCTGATTATAGAGCTTCTTAGAAGGTCATTAGCAAAGGTGAGATTTATTCTGGGCATGCAAGGATGGTATAATATCAGTAAATTAATAAATGTGATACATCACATAAACAAATTGAGAGATAAAAATCACATAATCATATCAATTGATGCAGCAAAAGCATTTGACAAAATCCAATTTTCTTTCTTGATAAAAACTCTCAGCAAAAAGGGAATAGAGGGGTCATCCTCAAAATAATGAAAGCCTTATATGACAAACCTACAGGGAACATCATATTCAATGGGCAAAAACTAAAACTATTTCCCCTAAGAACAGGAACAAGACTGGGATGTCCACTCTCACCACTACTGTTTGACATAATATTGGAAGTGCTAGCCATCAGACAAGAAGAAGAAATAAAAGGCATCCAAATTGGAAAAGAAGTAAAACTATCACTATTCAAAGATGACATGATAATATACATAGAAAACCCTAAAGACTCCATAAAAAAAAAAAACTACTAGATTTAATAAATGAACTTGGCAACTTAGTGGGATACAAAGTTAATACCCAGAAATGTATGGCTTTTTTTTATACACCAACAATGATCTCACAGAAAGAGAAACTAAAATAAACAATCCCATTTACCTTTGCAACAAAAAAAATTTAAGATATCTAGGAATAAACTTAACTAAGGAGGTAAAAGACCTGTACTCAGAAAATGACAGGACATTGAAAAAAAGACATAGAGGGAGACATAAACAAAAGGAATAATATACTGTGTTCATGGGTTGGTAGAATCAACATCATTAAAATGTCCATGCTACCCAAAGCAATCTATAGATTTAATGCAATCCCCATTAAAATACCACTGGCATATTTCACAGACCTAGAATGAACTCTCCAAAAATTCATCTGGAATAAAAAAAGACCCCAAGTAACTACAGAAATCCTGAGAAAAAATAACAAAGTTGAAGGTATCACAATACCAGACATCAAGTTATATTACAACACCATTGTTCTCAAAACTGCCTGGTACTGGCACAAGAATAGATATGTAGACCAATGGAACAGAGCAGAGAACCCAGAAATTGACCCAAGCCATTATGCTAAATTAATATTTGACAAAAGAGGCAGGAGCATACAATGGACTCAAGACAATTTCTTTAATAAATGGTGTTAGGAAAATTGGACAGATACATGCAAAGAAATGAAACTAGACCACCAACTTACACCACACACAAAAATAAACTCAGCATGGATAAAGGACTTAAACATAAGATGGGAAACAGTAAAAATCTTAGAAGAATCCATAGGTAGCAAAATATCAGACATATAACCAGGTTGGCTCAGTGGATAGTGTCGGCCTGCAGACTGAAGGGTCCCAGTTTTGATTCCCGGTTAAGGGCATGTACCTTGGTTGGGGGCACATTCCCAGTGGGGTGTGTGCAGGAGGCAGCTGATCAATGTTTCTCTCTCATTGATGTTTCTAACTCTCTATCTCACTCCCTTCCTCTCTGTAAAAAAAATCAATAAAATATACTTAAAAAATATCAGACACATGTTGTAGCAATATCTTTACTGATACAGCTCCTAGGGCAATGAAAACTAAAAAGAAAATAAGCAAATGGGACCAAATCAAAATAAAAAGCTTCTGCACATCAAAAGGAACCATCAATAAAACAACAAGAAAGCCCACTGTATGGGAGAACATATTTGCCAATGTTATATCCAATAAGGGCCTAATCTCCAAAATGTATAGGGGACTCATACTTCTTAACAAAAGGAAGATAAACAATCAACCAAAATATATGCAAAGGACTTAAATAGATTCTTTTCAAAATTAGACATACAGAAGGCCAAGAGACATATGAAAACATGTTCCAATTCACTAATCATCCCAGAGATGCAAATCAAACAACAATGAGATACTATCTCACACCTGTCAGAATGTTTATCATCAACAAATCGACAAATGAGAAATGCTGGAGAGGATGTGGAGAAAAAGAACCCTCATAAACTGCTGATGGGAATGCAGACTCGGGCAGCCACTGTGGAAAATAAATGGAGTTTCCTCAAAAATTAAAAATGGAACTCCCATTTGACCCAGTAATCCCACTTCTAGGACTCTATCCCAAGAAATCAGAAACACTAATCAGAGAGGATATATGCCCCCCTATGTTCATAGCAGCACAGTTTACAATAGCTAAGATTTGGAAATGGCCTAAGTGCCCATCAACAGATAAGTGGATTAAAAACCTGTTGTACATCTACACAATGGAATACTGTGCTGGGGTAAAAAAGAAAGAACTCTTACCATTTGCAACAGCATTCATGGACCTGTAGAGCATTATGTTAAGTGAAATAAGCCAGTCAGAGAAAGATAAATATCACATGATCTCACACATTTGTGGAATTTAATGAACAATATAAAATGATGAACAAAAGTAGAGCCAGAGACATAGAATCATTGAACTTCAGGAGGAAGGCAGTGAAGGGGAGGGTGCGGGGTAAGAGGTCAACCAAAGGGGATTTATGTAATACTTTAAACAATGAAAAAATGATCATTAGTAAAATAAAGTAAATGATGGAAAAAATGCTACTAAGGGAAAATTGTTTTGAACAATTAAATCTTCATAATAATAATTTAAACCACTTTGAAATTAGTCTTCTTATGAATATCTACAACTCCAAAATGATTTTTATAAAAATAAGTCAAGGCAACAAATTGATGCTTGATCCAATCTAATTTATTTAATTTCATTGAGGACAGAGAAAGCTGAAGAAGATTCCTGGAAATTATAGCCTTTTAATATATTCACACATAATCATATTTTTCATAATAATATTTTTGGAAAAGCATATTAATAAATGTTTATTATAAATACTACTAGGGGCCCAGTGCACAAAAATTTGTGCACTCGGGGTGGAGGGAGTCCCTCAGCCTGGCCTGTGCCCTCTCACAGTCTGGGACCCCTCAGTGGATGTCCTATGATGGCCCCAGTCTGCCAGGCGCCTTTTGTGTGTGTGTGTGTGGGGGCCACTGGGGACCTGCCCCCAGCCGCATCTGAGGCTCGGAGCAGTCCTCCTGTGTGTGTCTACCTGCTGGGGGCCTGCCCCCAGACACACTGTGGAGGCTTGGAGCAGGCATCCCCTCTATGTTGATCTCTCAGACTCTTGCCCTCCCCAGCATGTTGTTCTCTTTTTTGAGCGTGGCCAGGGCTGGGTGCTGCCTGCCTCCCAAGCTTGCCTACTGCCCATCTTCCTCCAGCCACCAGAAAGCAGGGAAAACCCTGCCTCGTGGTCAGGACAGCCTTTTCCTGCTCCCTGATCCCCGGAAGGGACCTGGGAAGCCACCAAGCAAGCCGCCAACTCTTTCCCACTCACCCGTCCCCTGCTGCCTTCCTTTCCTACTTCCCAGTGCCGCCAAGGGGTCTGGGGAGCTGCCAAGCAGGACCCCGGCCCCTGCAGCCTTGCTCTCCCATTCCCCGATGCCCCGCAAAGGGCCTGGGAAGCCACCAAGCAGACCGCCGACCCTGCCGCCTCTTACCCGCTTCCCGGTGCCCCTCCAACCCTGCCGCCTGTTTCCCACTCATGGGTCCTGGGTCCTGCAGTGTCTCGCCCTGCAGCTGCTCTGTGCACTCGGGAGGTCCCTCAGCCCGGCCTGTGCCCTCTCGCAGTCTGGGACCTCGGGGGATGTCCACCTGCTGGCGTGCCTGACCAGGCTGGGTGAGGGGCTTTAAGGCTGCCCACAGCTCCCATTGACCCAACGTCCCAGCAAGGCTGGCTGGACGCAGGTTTCTGTTCCTTTAAGCTGAGGAGGGCTGAGGTAACGAAACCTCCTCTGCTTCACCTCGCAGCGCAGCGTCTATAATGAGACTTTTTTACTCTTAGTAAGGCAAGCCAGGCTGCTGTTCCCTTCAGCTCCTGAGGATTCTATGATTGTTACATTATTGAAACATGTTTCGGAGCCTGCCCGCCAAGGGCCGAAAACAGTATCGCTTTCGCTCCTGCTGCAACGGACACTGCCTAAACGTTTACTCAGGTCCGTGAGTGGCGGCCACCATGTTGGCTGGGCTAATTTGCATACAGCTGCTCTGATTGGCTGGTGGGCGTGGCTTACCCTGTCTCGGAGAAACGGTTAATTTTACTATTTCGCTTTTATTAGTTTAGGTTTCTTTTCTTCTGAATTCTTTCTTCTCATCTGAATACATTGCATTAACTTTGAAGTCATATGTATTTTTATGCTACCTGATAAACCTGTATAACACAGACACATGCAACACATACTCAGGCTTAGAATTTTTTTTCCTTTTTAATATATTTTTATTGATTTCAGAGAGGAAGGGAGAGGGGGAAATAGAAACATCAATGATGAGAATTGTTGATTAGCTGCCTCCTATACACTCCCTACTGGAAATCAAGCAGAAAACTCAGGCATATGTCTTGACCAGAAATCAAACCGTGACCTCCTGGTTCATAGGTCAATGCTCAACCACTGAGCCACACCAGCCAGGTTTCATTTATTATAAAAGAACAATTTTTAGTAATTATTGCTAACTTTATTTATAAAAAATGTGTGACTAACTGCATTCTAATGATTACCTTTATAACAGACTCATTGTTACATTAAATACAAAAGCATATATTCAAATATACACTTAAATATATTTTTGTAAGTATAGCCATAAGAATGAAGTTGTAAAAATAGTCACTATTAGTAATATTTGCTAAGCCAAATCTTCCTCTCTCTCTCTCTCTCTTCCTATCTATTCTAATAAAAGAGTAATATTGAAATTGACAGTTTCTACGGGATGCCTAAGCCATACCCACCAGCCAATCAGAGTGGCTGTATGCAAATTAACTCATGCAAGATGGAGGCCAGCAGCACAACTGCGGAGGTGGGTGCAGTGCAGGTGGCAGGGTGAGTGGGGCATGTGGGGCAGGTGATGGGCCGGGGTGTGTGGGGTGGGCGGGGCATGATGGGCGGGTGGTGGGCTGCAGGTTGGGCAGGTACAGTCCAGGCTGAGGGACCCCCTGAGTGCACAATATATTGTGCACCGGGCTTCTAGTAATGACTATAAATCTAAGAAATAAATTTCATGTGTCACTTAGGAAATGTCTTATTACGTGGAAATAACTGGCTTTTGTGAGCTTATACAATTACATATGACATTTTATGTTTTAGTTTTACTTTTTATAAAATATATTATACATAAATATTATATATATACACTAAGAGCCCAGTGCACAATATATTGTGCACTTGGGGGGTCCCTCAGTGTGGCCTGTACCCGCCCACCCCGTGGCCCGCCACCCACCCATCGAGCCCAGCCCACCTCACACACCCCGAGGCCCAACGCCCACCCACCAGCCCCGCCACCCCACCACCTGAGCCACACCCACCTCCGTGGCTTGGGCATGGCTTAGGCATCCCAGAGAAATGGTCAATTTCAATATTACACTTTTATTAGAGTAGATATTATATATTATATATTATATATTATATATTATATATTATATATTATATATTATATATTATATATATTTGACTTTAGAGGGAGAGAGAAAGATGGGAAACATTGATGAGAGAGAATCATTATTGATCAGCTGCCTCCTGCACACCTTCTATTGGGGATCCAGTCTGCAACCTGGGCCTGTGCTCTGACCAGGAATCGAACCCACTGCCTTTGCTTTATGGGACAGCACTTCAACCAACTGAGCCACACTGGCCAGGACTCTTTTATGTTTGTTAATAAAGATCCTGTTTTGATTCATTAAAAACAAAATGATAATTTAAAACAAAATATACATTCTTGTTATTTATTTCACTTAACACTTTTGAGAAAGATGAAAATAATAAGACAAATTAATGGATAACTCAATATGTAATTTAAAAAACTCAACAATTGCCATTTATTTCTAAAATGGTATCTGTGACCAAGAGCTTAGTAATAGAGTTTTATGGACATGACTGTGTCCCTAAAGGAGGCAGAGTACCAAATATTCAAAAGTGCATTGCCCAGGACTTTCAATGGCTTATGTTAGAAAGAAAATAAAAACAAAAACAAATCAAACAAGAACTTCTTATGGCTACATTTGCAAAACATAGAAAACAACTGAAAGGTTTGCTAATGTTTACATCTCTCTGCCTCTTCTCACTTCATTTGTTGGGAGGCAGAGTAAGAAAAAAGATGAGAGAATCAAGAAAAGGAAGCAGTAAGAAGAGGAAAGGGAAATCAGAGAAACTGGGCAAAATGAAAATAGAAATAGGCTATTTTAGCTGACATTCTACATACTCTTTGGAAAAAAGACACAGCCTCTTTATTATGCCTTTCCCTTGCTGCCACTCCTCTCATCCTCCTGTCCCACCATGCCACCACCAACATCTTGTGGAGGTTTATGCAGAATAGAAGGGTGACAGAGGAACACCTTTATATATTTCCCCTAAAGCCTGAGTTAAACTCCTTCAGTTGTTTGTGATATTAGGGAAGCACATGAGCCTGTTTTCTAATATGGGAAAATTGCCTATTTTGAAGAGTGTTTTTGGGGAACAACAAAAATGTATAACACACATATCCATACATGCATACATTCTCCCTTCCCCTGAGCCCAAGCAGGCCTGGCCTTACAGAATCTAAGAGATGATAGATGATGATAGGTAGATAGATAGATAGATAGATAGATAGATAGATAGATAGATAATCTCAGATCCCCAAATCATAAATTCTCATAATTATCCAAATGAAGATAGATACTCTTTAAAATTTAAATAATAGGTAACTTGAAATAATCACCTCATGGTTTTTGGTATATTCTTTCAGAGTTTTTCATTAATGAATATGCATACATATATTTTTATACCAAAACACATTTTATATATTATTCCTCAACTTGCTTCTTTGAGTGTGAAAGCACAATTTAGAAATCTTTTCTGGTCAATACACACAGATTAATCTTGCAAGTTTTAATAGTTGTAATATATGTCAATATTATACTTTATCATAATGAATCTTCTTGATGAAGATTTGAGTAGATTTTCTTTTTTGACTAATGCAAGCAAGGTTAATGTCATTGTATGTGTGTGTGTGTATATATATATATATATATATATATATATATATATATATATATGGTATATATAGTATCCATTTTTCTGTTGTGTTAATTTCTAGAGTAGAATATTTGTGAGAGAAGTAAGTGCCACTTGAAATTTGATAGATAACATATAGTTGCCCTCCTAAAAGATCATATCTTTTTTCCAATGAAATAGATTTGCAACTTTAAGTGAAACAACTTATAATAAAATCAATTTTATCACAAGCTAATTTATATAAACAAGAGTTAACTTCCTATGCCATCTCATCAACATTATAGCAAAAGGGCATTGAACTAAATGACATTATTCAAGGACTTGCTGTATTTTTAATTTCAGTTTTCTGAGCTGGAAACCTCAGGGTCACCACCACATTTCTTCCTTCATTTCCTAGCCTCCTTCCAAACTGTCTCACATTCTGTGATTAAAGCTCAGAAATGTCCCCTAATCCCATTCCCCCATCTTTATCCTCTTTGATACTTTCTCAATTGCCTTATGGTAGAAACTTTCAATAGTGCTCCAAAATCCATTCTGTCTTCTTGGGTATTCACCAAGTTGATGGTTTTCCCAGGCTCCATGTCTGGCCATGCCCTTGGAAAGAGAACAAAAATGGCACGAGCCCTGCTAGCTTGGTCACCAAGAACATGCTGCTCATGATTTTACATGCTCCTTTATTTTATGCAGTTGAATGGCCTGGGGCAGGGGTGGGGAGTAGAACCATAGATGGCAGAGCCTGGGCCTCTGAAGAACTGTGTGGTGGGACTAATCCTGTCTGATCTGCTGTCTGGAGCAATGCCTCCTATGAACTATGGCATGTTTGGGTCTCTTGTACAACAGTGAGTCTACAGAGCAGATGAAGATAGCTGTACTCATGAGTAACTCACACTGTTATGGTAGCCTTCTTGCTGGCCTCCTTGCCACTTGCTTCTTCCCTCTTCAGTAGCCCTGACACCAGAATGGTCCTCCTCTCTACCACACTGATCAGTAACTCCTGACTTTAAAGCCTTCAAGGAATCAAGATCCTTTAATAATGGTAGCAGCCTTCTGAAGAGGGCTGTCTACTGTGCCCACCCAGCTCCAGTTCTACAGTTTCCCACATGCAGTGCATAGATGCAGAATAAATATATGCATGTTTGTTTTAGAGACAAATAGCAACATCTAAGAGGCAATTTCTTAAAACTCTACTTGTTTCATAAGACTATTAATTTATGCTTAATAATTAGTAAAAAAAAATAGTGATTTCAAGCTTTACCTCTTAAGATGGTGTCAAATGGCATATTTCTAGTATTACTGGTTAGGCCAATAACTTCTAAGCTTGAAAGGGCCTTAGAACTTAGTACAATTTCCTTACCTTGCAGGAAAAACCCTACAATCAAAACAACTGAATGAATTTGATCCAGGCCATGCAGCCAGTGGAATAGGCTGTAAGGCAACTTCCAGGCAGGTCAATCCCCAGGTCATAGGTCTGTCTTTTCTAACACCAGCCTTTCTCTAAGGATAGCAACCATAGAAATCAAGTAATATCTGCTTGTATGATCAGATTCAACACACTCCTGAGCTAAAATTCAGGCTTTATTTCTTTCTTTCTTTATTTATTATATTATTATATTTTTTAATCTTCATTGTTAAAAGTACTACATAAGTCCCTATTTCTCCCCACTGACCTCTTCCAGCTTGACCCTGAGGCCCATCCCAGGTCCTCATCTCCCCATTGTCTGTATCCATGAGTTATGCATATATGCATATAAGTTCATTGGTTGAACTCTTCATACCCACCCTCCTATGCCTTTCCTCTGAGGTTCAACAGTTTGTTCCATGATTCTATATCTGGGTCTATTTTTTGTCATCATTTTATGTTGTTCATTAGATTCCACTTATGAGTGAGATCATGTGATACTTTCTTTGACTGACTTATTTCACTTAGCATAATACTCTCCAGGTCCAAAGGGTAAGAATTCTTTCTTTTTCACAGCCGCATAGTATTCCATTGTGTAAATATACTACAGTATTTTTGTCCACTCATCTGCTGATGGGCACTTAGGCTATTTCCAAATCTTAGCTGTTGTAAATCACACTGCTATGAACATAAGGATGCATATGTTCTTTCTGATTGGTGTTTCCTGTTTCTTAGGCTATATTCCTAGAAGAGGAATCACTAGTTTTGATGGCTGTTCCATACTTAAGTTTTTGAGGAAACTCCATACTGTTTTCCAAGATGGCTTCACCAGTGTGCATTCCCACCAGCAGTGCATGAGGGCTCCCTTTTTGCCAAATTCTTACCAACATTTGTCCTTTTTTGATTTGTTGATGCTATATAGCCATTTTGAGAGCTGTGAGATGATACTCATGGTCGTTTTGATTTTAATTTCTCAGATGACTAGTGATTTTGAGCACTTTTTAATATGCCTTTTGGCTTTCTGTATGTCTATTTAAGAGAAGTGTCTATTTAAGCCCTTGCTATTTTTTAAATTGGATTGCTTGTCTTCCTTTAGTTAAGTTGTATGAGTTCCCTATACATTTTGGAGATTAGGCCCTTATGAAATGTATCATTAGCAAATATGTTCTCCCATTCAGTGGGCTATCTTTTTATCTTGTTGATGGTTTCTTTTGCTGTGCAGAAGCTTTTTATTTTGATATAGTCCCATTTAATTATTTTCTTCTTAGTTTCCATTGTCCTAGGAGCTATATCAGTAAAGATACTGCTACAATTTATGTCTGATATTTTGCTGCCTATGGATTCTTCTAAAATTTTTATGGTTTCCCATCATATGTTTAAGTTCTTTATTTATTTCGAGTTTATTTTTGTGTGTGGTATAAATTAGTGATCCAGTTTCATTTTTTTGCATGTATCTGTCCAATTTTCCCATCACTATTTATTGAAGAGACTATCTTTTCTCTATTGTATGCTCTTGCCTCCTTTGTCAAATATCAATTGAGAAAAATGACTTGAGTCAATTTCTGGGTTCTCTGTTCTGTTCCATTGGTCTATATGCCTGTTCTTGTGCCAATACCAGGTAGTCTTGAGTACAGTGGATTTTTAGTGTAAATTGACATCTGGTATTGTGATTCCTTCAACTTTGTTCTTCTTCCCCAAGATGGTTGTAGCTATTCAGGGTTTCAGGGTCTTTTTTTATTCCATATAAATTGTTGGAGTGTTTGTTCTAGGGCTGTGAAATATGCTGTTGGTATTTTAATAAGGATTACATTGAATCTGTATATTGCTTTGGGTAGAATGGACATTTTAATGATGTTGATACTACCAGTCCATGAACATGGTATATTCTTCCACTTGTTTATAACTTCCTATTTTTTTCAACATCCTATAGTTTTCTGAGTACAGGTCTTTTACCTCCTTGGTTAAGTTTATTCCTAGGTATCTTAATTTTTTTGTTGCAATGGTAACTAGGATTTTTTGTTTGCTTGTTTTTTTTCTTTTTTAGAGAGTTTTTTATTTGTGTATAAAAATACCATCGATTTCTGGGTGTTAATTTTGTATCCTGCTATGTTACCAAATTCATTTGTTAAATCTAGTAGGGTTTTTTTTTATGGAATCTTTAGGGTTTTCTATGTAAAATATTATGTCATCTATGAATAATGAGAGTTTTACTTCCTCCTTTCCAATTGGAATGCTTTTTATTTCTTCTTCTTGTCTGATGGATATGGCTAGCACTACCAGTACTTTATTGAACAGGAGTGGTGAGAGTGGGAATCCTGTCTTGTTCCTGTTCTTAGGGGAAATGGTTTTAGTTTTTGCCCATTGAATATGATGTTCTCTGTAGGTTTGTCATATAAGGCTTTTATTATGTTGAGGTATGATCTCTCTATTCCCACTTTTCTGAGAGATTTTATTTTAAAATGGGTGTTGGATTTTATTGAGTACATTTTCTGCATCAATTGATATGATCATGTGATTTTTGTCTTGTAATCTGTTTATGTGCTCTGTCACATTTATTGATATAACAATATTGTATCAGCCTTGCATCCCTGGAATAAATCCCACTTTGTCATGGTATATGATCTTTGTAATGTATTGCTGGATCTGATCTGCTAATATTTTGTTGAGGATTTTAGCATCTATGTTCATCCAAAATATTGGCCTGTAATTCTCTTTCTTTTAGTGTCTTTATCTGATTTTGGAATTAGGGTAATGCTGGCATCATAAAAAGAGCTTGGAAATGTTCCTTCATCTTGACATTTTTGGAGTATTTGAAGAGGATATGTGTTAATTCTTCTTTGAATGCTTGGTAAAACTCCCCTGTGAAGCCATCTGGACCAGGGTTTTTGTTTGCTGATTTTTTTTTTTTTTACTACTGCTTCAATTTCATCTATAGTTATTAGCCTATTTAGGTTTTCTGATTCTTTCTGATTTCATTTTGGAAGGTTTTTTTTTTTTTTTGTTAGAATGTGTCTGTTTCTACCAGGTTGACCAGTTTGTTAGAATAAAGTCATTTGTAGTATTTTTTTATGATGCTTTGTATATCTGTGGGGTGAGTTGTTACTTTACCTCTTTCATTTTTTATTTTATTTATTTGGGTCCTCTCTGTTTTCTGGTGAGTCTGGCTAGAGGTTCATCAATATTCTTTCAAAGACCTAGCTCTTGGTTTTATTGATGTGTTTTATTATTTTTTTGTCTCTATGCCATTTATTTCCACTCTGATATTTATTATTTCCTTATTTCCACTTACTCTGGGTTTTTCTTGTGGTCCTCTTTCTAATTCTTTAAGTTGTAAGGTTAGGTAAGTTACAAGTTTTTCTTGTTTTTTTGAGGTAGGCCAAAGAGCTATGAATTTTCCTCTCAGGACTGCTTTCACTGTGTCTATTGATTTTGGATTGCAGTGTGTTCATTTTCATTTGATTATAGGATGTCTTTCATTTCTCCTTTGATCTCTTTGATAACCCATTCATTGTTTAATAACATGCTATTTAGCTTCCATGTAAGGCTAAATAGCATGTTATTATGTACTTAGATGCTATCCACTGCAACAAAACTACAGCTCTCTCTCCCTCCAATTTTGGTCTGCTGGCTGTAGACTTGACTACTGCCAACAGCCCTGGCACCTTCTGCAGCTGGTTGGATGTTATGTGTGCTGGTGGTAGTGCTGAGAGTCACATCTTGGGTTTTCTGATGTTAGAGGCTGTGGAGCCAGCCTGAACTCTGGGCTTCTATTTTTGAGAAAATACATCCTCCCGGGTATGTAGTGTTCCCTCCTCTCTCTGAGCTACCCTCCTCTTGTTACCTCACCCTTCCTACCAGTCTCCAGGTATTTTCTGTTCTTCTTTGCTATAAGTTACCTCCTCAACTGGATCTCTGTTGGTAATTCCAGGTGAATGTTCTCTAATTGAGTTCTATTTCTAGTCTACCTCTAGGACAAGGTGCCTGACAGGTCTACCTATTAGGCCACCTTTTCTCTTCCTTCATGCTATTTTTCTGATGGGTCACCTCAGCCTTGGTCTCTCACTGGGCAGTAGGCAGTTTGGTGGGTGTGGCCTTTCTGTTTTCATTCCTCCCACCTCACTTATCTAAGCTCTCACATGGACACAGCCTTCTCCCTCATCAGGACTGAAGCTGCCAAAGTCTGGAGAAGGCAGGAGAATCAGCAGGCTTTTAATTATCATTATACCCTATAGAAAATGACTGTCACTTAAAATTTGTATTCATTTTGTACATAGGTCTAAAAACTCAGAGATGATTATGTTTAGACATCAACAATGCAGCTCACCCATCACAAGATTGAGGAGATCCTAGTTTGGGGGAAAGATAGAATGGGCACAGTGGCGGTTTTGGCCATAGTCATAGACTGTGTGAATGAACTGAATTTTTGGAAGACATTTTTGGTGGCCCCACACTCATTCTGGCCCAGCTCACATGTCTTAGACTCCTTTCATCTCCTCACTGACACTTCTCCACCACAGCTCACTCCATCACTTACTATGGGGCATGTGGAGTTTTTTAGCAGAGCTTGTTGTAGTTGTGTATTAACCAAATATTTGTAGCCAAACACTTTGAAGTTATAAACCCACTGCAGGAGGCACTAGGCAGTTGAGTGTAATGCAAGAGTTGGGAATGAAATTGGGGTAGCTAAATCCCAGGGTCCACATGATTCCAAGAAGAAAAAATCCATTTACAAACAGGGTTAAGTATGAGTGAAAAACTGAAATGTCACCTTTATGCTTCTTTTTATGACAGCATTTAAAAACACACAATGGTCCAGAGAAAGTTTGCTTGGGCTAAGCAGCATATTTGCCTGTGAACTATGAGGGTGTTGATTCCTACATATATTCATTCATTTGAAAAATATTTCCTAAGAATATAATCCATGCCATTGAGTATATACTCAACACATTGCTCTACAAAGTGGGATTATAGCAGTGGAAAAAAACCCCAAGATCTCATGGTGTGTACAGTACAATGGGAAGATAAAAATAGGAAAAATAATAGGTCATATGCTGGAATATATAAAAAATAAAACAGACAAACAAACAAAAAAAAAAACACCCCAGCCTGGCTGTTGTGGCTTAGTGGTTGAATATTGACCTATGAACCAGGAAACCATGGTCTGATTCCTGTTCAGGGCACATGTCTGAGTCATGGGCTTGATTCCCAGTAGGGAGTGTGTAGGAAACAATCAGTGATTCTTATCATTTCTCTCTCTCTCTCTCTCTCTCTCTCTCTCTCTCTCTCTCTCTCTCCCCCTTCCTCCCTGAAATAAATAAAAATATAAATAAAAAAACACCACCTCAAACCAAGTAGCTTAAAACAATGGTTTATTATTTCCCTCAATTCTGTAGGTGAGCTGCTAGTTCTCCTGCTGGCCTCACCTGAGCTCACTGGTCTGGCCGCTTTGACTCAGAAGTTCAGCAGGTAGAGATGAGTTGGCTGGACCCCTCTATCCATGTGCATTTTTGACCACAGAAGGTCTTAGGCTGTCATGGGAACAAGCACAAAAGAGCAAGCATTTGTTCAATGCATCATATCTGCACATGTCCCATGAACTCAGAGCCAATATGCAAGGGAACAATATATGGGTACAGGTACAAGGAGTTGTGATTCATTGTGCACTATGTTGGAAACAATCTAGCACACTGGTAATAAGAGGTACTAACAAAAAAATAAAGCATGTGGGAGAGGATTGCTAGAGAGTGACAAGGCAGTTATTTCAGAAAAGAAATCAGAGCACGTCTTTTTGGGGAGGTTCTGTTAGAAAAGTCTTGTGTAGTAGGGTAGGGGACCATATAGGTATACACAGAATGCTCCAAGCAAAGGAGCAGCATGTGCAAAGGCCTTGAATGGGAACAAAAAGTGGATAGTGTGTCTGGAGGGCATAAGCAAAGGGAAAGTGTGGACATGATTGATGAGATAGCCAGGGCTGAACCATAATAGGTCTTTGAAGATCATGGTAGATTTTATAAGGTATTCTAAGATTAAAGGAGAACCCGTGGATGATTATGTTCTGGAAGGGACAGGATTTGATTTATGTTTTAAAAGGACCTTTCTGGTTGCTGAATAGGAATAAACATTATAAGAGCAAAATGGGAGCAGGAAAATAATTTAGGGGAGAAGAGGAAATTAAGAGACCTAGAATTCTTTATAATAAAAGGCTAATATGCAAATCAACCGAACAGTGGAACAACCGGTCGCTATGTATGCACTGACCATCAGGGGGTAGAAACTCAACTCAGGAGCTGCCCCCTGGTGGTCAGTTCCACTCAGCCAGAAGCTGGGCTCATGGCTGGTAAGCGCAGTGGTAGTGGCGAGAGCTTTTCCTGCCTCCACAGTAGTGCTAAGTATGTCCAAATGATGGCTTATGCCCACAGGGGAGCAGGCCTAAGCTGTCAGTCAGACAAACCACAAGGGCTCCCGGACTGCAAGAGGGTTCAGGCCAGACTGTGTGGACCCCTGGGTGCAGAATTTTGTGCATTGGGCCTCTAGTACAATTATAAGAGTGAGAAGGACCAAATTCATGATATGTTTAGGACTCAGGGCTCAGGGCACTTCAAATGATTTGAATGTGGGTTTTGAAAGAAAGAAAATCATAGAATATGTCTTCTAGGCTATTAATATGACCATCGGTGTGAGAAGCAGATAACATTAGTGGATTGGGATAGAATGCTAGATAGAAAAGGATATATAAAAAATGAAGTCAACCATATTCAGGCTCATAAAATCCTAAAGCTGAATTTAGAAACAGCTCACATAATCCTATCGACTTACAGATGAAGAAAAAATGAAAGAATTTATTTTATATTTTAATTAATTTAAAATTTTAATAATTATTTAATTTATTTATATTATTTTATTTTTTAGTTATCTTCATTGTTGAGAGTATTACAGATGTCTCCAATTTTTCTCTCATTGCCCACTCCACCTGTTTCCCACTTACCCCAATCTTTTACCATACAATTGTCTATGTCTATAGATTATGCATATATGCATATAAATTATGTGGTTAATCTCTGCCATCATCCTCTGCCCCTTCCCTGTGATATTCCTCAGTATGTGCCATGCTTCCATGCCTCTGGACCCATTTTGATCATTATATTCCACATATAAGTGAGATCATCTGATACTTGTCTTTCTCTGATTAGGTTATTTTGCTTAGGATAATACTCTCCAGGTTTTTTCATGCTGTCTCAAAGGGTAAGAGACACTTCTTTTTTATAGTTGCATAGTATTCCATATGCCACAACTGTTTTACCACTTATCTACTGACTAGTGGCCTGGTGCACAAAATTCGTGCACAGGGGGGGAGGGGGTGGGTGTCCCTCAACCTGGCCTGTACCCTCTCCAATCTGGGACCCCTTGGGGGATGTCTGACTGCCAGTTTAGGCCCGATCCCAAACTGACAGTTGGACATGCCTCTTGCAATCCAGGACTGCTGGCTCCTAACTGCTCACCTGACTGCCTGCTTGATTGCTCCTAACCACTCTGCCTGCCAGCCTGCTCGCCCCCAACTTCCCCCCTC